>RJWT010003113.1:0-37775 GCA_004365215.1 Cuniculus paca | reverse complement strand
GCCAAAAGGATGTTACCATGCTCATTCCAGTTCCAACAGATGTTTCACAACCAGCAAGGCAAGCTGACATGTATGATAAACCATTGTCTCCACACACAGGATCCCATGTTTTAGTTGGACAGTTGCAAAGTTTATTGCAGTCAGCAAGGACCTCATTTCCCACATATAAATCTTGTTGAATTCTGAAATGTTTTAAAATAATTCCATGAATTTTAAAGACCTTTAAGTTCGTTTTTCCCCATTTCTTCATCACAATCTCCAATTTTCTCTTTCCAAAACAATTAGAAATCTCCTAACCTTCAATATGTGGCCTGCATAATATGTAGTTCTGACATAAAAATAGATTGCTTATAGGATCATAAAACCATTTTTTCCATAATTTATTTCAAAAAAACATATAATCAATAAACAAGTGAGAAGAATTTTTTTTATTTTAAACAGAATAAAACAATACAAAACAGAACAAAGCAAATCTGAACAGAACAATGCAAGTAACACATAACCAGTGAGAAGAATTTTTGCAGGTAGTATTAGAACTAAAAAAATAAAGAAGGCCTAATTTCTATGTTAAGCTCAAGAGACAGCCAACTTCAAGAACAAAACTGTGTAAGTTCTATTCACAAAGTAGAAAATGCATTTAGTGCCAGAAACATAGCACCTTGAGTGAATAAATACATTCTTGTAAAGAAAGTGCCCAACATTTGTAATGATTGAAAGAGCTCATACAGGAGTTTAGACTAAATTCAAATCCTAACTCTGTGCCTAGATCACAGTAGACCTTCCATATATATGCTCAAAGATGGACACAATCTTTAAAATTTAAGTTTAAGACACACATTTTTGTTGGTATTGTTTGCAGTGCTGGGGATTGAACTCGGGGCTGTTGCACTGAGCTATATTTCAGGGCCTTTTGTTACATTCATTTTTTGTTTTGACACAGGATCTCACTAAGTTGCTAAGTTTGCCTAGGGTGACCTTGAGTTTGTGATTCTCCAGTCTCAGCTTCCCAGAGTAAGCAGGGATTACAGGCATGCACCAAATTGATTGGCTAGAAGCTACATTTCTATATGTAGGTGAAGAGGTTTCCCACTAACTTCCTTTGTCATTGAATCCCTGTGAATTTTGACTTCTTCCTATAAAATGAAAATAATAATACCTGCCTTATTACCTGGAGTTTGCAAGACTCATACCAGTTAATATATATATTTTATGATTTTAGATTTGAAGTGATTCCATTTCATAAATTTTAGGATGTCATTTATTTTATTTTAACTGAAATTTATCTAAATATGTCTTAAAGTGAGCTTTTAAAATTCCTTATCGCTATAGAAAATTTTTCTGCAAACCCATGTAGCCCTCACATCTAAAATTAAAATTTAAGTCTAAAAGTATTCAATACTTTAGATTTAGTGATTCAAGTGAAATACATACATTTGCATGCTAATTAATTTACATATATGAAGATCAAATTATGCTAAAATAAGCCCACTGTGGACACCTGTCGAGCTTCTTTAGACAGTATAGCCAACTCTTAGGGATTTTTGTTTTGTTTTTGTTATTTGGTGTCAGGAATTGAACTCACAACCTTTCACTTGCACTTGCCAGGCAGGCCCTGTGCCACTGAGCTATATCCCTGACCCTCAACTCTTAGTTTTATCTACTGATGGGAGTATAAAATATATGAATAATGTATCCTGGTACAACTTGAATTATAGGGAGTTTTTCATTATGTACGTTTTAATGTCCAACAGGATATCACGATGAAAACCACACACATAATACACACTTAAAAATCATAAATTAACTCATCCTCTGATGTTACCAACCTCTTTAACAAGCCTAGGGACTGGATAGAGTAATGTATGATTGACAGAGAGAAGAAAGTTGTAGGACAACCATGGAACACTGCCATTAAAACCTAAGCAAATGATCTGGTTGTGCACAAGCACTGGAGAAAATATATTAGTAAGTGGTTGTTGAGAGAATACACCATTCATTAGAAATCAACATACCCTTCATAAGAAGTAGTTATGCCAGCAACTGGAGAATTATCACAGGTCATGAGGAAAGATAAGAAGTAGAGAAGGTATTCAAGTAAGGATAACCAACATGCTATGTGGGCAGCTTGCTTCACAGTAATCTTGAACTTCTTCATAATTAAACCACCAACTATGTATCCAATGCATATTGGAGGTAAGTTATAAATACCTAAAAATGCAAGTGAAACATTATTTACAAAATAACAATGAGGGAACTAATGCGTTATAACTTTTGTCCATAACATCATTGAGAAGGAAAGTCTTTTCTCATTCTCTTAAAGTCCAGGTTGCAGTGATTTGAATGCCACCTAGTGAGACATTACATACAGAGAAATTTTGAAATGCTGCATAATGTCGCAGTGTATTCTAAAAGACTATTCTTTCTTTTAGGCAGGTATCGATCTCTCTTTTTATTTTATAGTGCAGGTAGAAGTAGCAAGTCAAGTTAGTGAGTAGTTTAGTACTTTCTATTTTATATCAAATATATATGATATTTCAGTTATTTATTCCCAGTTTGGTTATTAAGAATTTGACTCAACTTTTAAAGGTCACTTTGTTGAGTCTCTGGCTGTCTAGAATAGTTACAATTTGTATCCTGCTTCTACTGACCAGCACACTTGCTCCTAGCTCTCCTCACCCATAAAAAGGGGGGGGGAGGGAAAGATAGCCCCAGATGTCACTTATGCAATGCTAATATCTAGCTCACTGTATCATATTCTTGGAAGTAATTCTTAATCATTATAGACTCTCATACCATCATGTCTGATTTATTGTGTCTGAGATAGGGGATCAGATATTCAGAATTTTCATAGCATCTTAGGTGATATAAGTACAGGTAACTTTTGATAGTCATATTCAAAAGAGGAAATCTTCCTAGGGAAAATCTCAAGGTAGGGTACAGTCATTAGGGTTACTGTGATAACAGGAAAAGCAGACTGTCTATTGCTGCAGAGACACCTAAGGGAGATCATGGAATTAAATTAGGAGGAATATAGACTCCATGAACTGAATCCAAGAGTAAAATTGGAGTAAAACATTGAATCCTCATAATTTAATTCTGCATTCTTTTAAAAACTGATTGTTTCTTAAAAACTGAATACTATTTGCATTCCCTAAAATTTCCATGAATATTATGAATTTGCACTCTGATTGGAGAGAGAGCAGAAGAGAGAAGAAAGGATATTTCTAGCTTTTACCTTCCATACTCTTTTTTGATTTCCCTGAAGAGATAGAAATGTCCTATTAGACTTCAATTTAGGAGTTTTGTATTTCCACCATCATGTTGCTCACCATTTCATGGGAGGCAAAGAAAGTAAACTACTAAAGCAGAGAAAAACAAACATACCAATGAGAAAGATTGCTTCTGAAGTTGATTTTCCATACTGTTGTTCCAGATATTTAGGCATGAAGGAGAGTATGTTAACAAATGCATTGAACTGCAGCACACTAATAAGTATGAAAAGCATGTAAATTGGATTGCATAAGAGACTTTTCATGAATGGTAAAAAATCTGAAATGAAAGGACAACACCGTCAAACTAATTTAGTGTTACAGTTTGTGACTAACATTTTCCTAAATCATCGAGTTCCCTCATGGATTGTTTTTGAAAGCACCTATGTTTGTTAATTCTCTTTAGTATCCAGAAGCTGAAGTTATACATCATTGTTTTGGTAACTTCTGAAAGGCTATGGTGCAACTAACTGAATAAGAATTACAACACACAATTTTGCCTTTGCTATGCTATTATAGAGGATAAGGTTCATAGTAGAAGAGAGCTGTGAAAACTTTTTAAAGTAGTCTTATTTATTGATATCCTTGCCCTAAGAGATGAGGCTTAGTAGTTTATATTTATTTTTGACATGTCTTATACAGTACTATGCTAAATTCTTTCATAGTTTTAAAGTTGAATTTATCTAACAGACCACAATATTATGTGTCAACACTCTTTACTAGAGCATATTAGTTCTTTGAGAACTATTAATTATAATGCTGAGAACTTTCAAGATTCCAGATGAGTTTCAAAGAATCCCAAGAACTATTAAATTATGCTTTCTAATTATTAATGAAAATTCTGTGTAGATCAGTATTATAGCTTAAGAATGATAGTGGAAATTGTAACATCAATAATAAAAATACAACACTAGCAGTAATAATAATACTATTGTATGCCAGAATTCCTTTTACCTTTACACAACAACTGCATAATAAAAATACCATCATTATCCCCATCTTACAGGTAAGAAATTAGCCCCTCTCCACTGTCTAAATAAAACTATCTAATAATTCCAATGCCCAGGCGATGTTCCATGTTATTTATCTCAGACCTCTTGAGAATACCACAGAACTTCCCGTCTATCAGTAATAGTTAAAATTTCCTAGGTGATTCCAAAATACATCAAGTTGAAGAATCAGTGTTCTTCAATAATAAATACTTAGACTGTCTTAGTTTCCCAGAGAAACATAAATTATGCCCTGAATTTTGATTGAGAATCTATGCTAAAAACAAAACAAAACATCAACAACAACAAAAAAAGACCAATATGGTACATGAACTATGTCTCTACATTTACTCGAAAATTTTTATGTAGGTCAATCATACTCGTATCTTAAAATCTAAGGTGATATAGTTCTTTTTACAATTTTTATTTGGGAAAGAGTTTCTCTCTAAAAGTTATTACTGATCAACATTGTAATGTAGAGAACTGTATCACCTCTCACATTCTTTTTTTCTGCTGTAACTTCCAGGAAAATTATACCTAAACCAAACTTTTGATGATACAACTACTTTACCTATTAAAATAAATGCATATTTTCCTCTTACAGTCATTGGTTTGATTTTGTTAATTTTTCAAAATTATATTTGTTCTCTATAAAATAGACTTTTTAAGCAGATGGGACCAAATATATTTGTTTATTGAATGCTCAGACTAACTTAAAATTTTATATAAACACCTGTCTAATTTAGTTGCCAGATTATATCACTTTTCTTCAAGTAAGAAGACAGCTGAAATCAATATAGTTTAACATTATTGACTGGTAACTGTTTTGGCAAATTGTTTTTAAGACAGAATAGCATATTGTATGGTTCAACTAAAGTACAGACACACCTACGTAGAACAAAATGTAGTGTATTCAAAATGTTTATATTTACCTTTAGTGATGCCCTGATTTTTCTTCTTGAATTCTTCTTTATTTTCTTCCTCTTTGTCATTCTTAATGATGTCAGGACTGTCCTCTAATCCTTCCTTTGGAAGTGTTTTGGGCATAAAGAAAAAAGGAATGGAAGTGAGGACATTCACTCCTGCACAGATCAAAAAGCCAAACCACCATGCACCAACCCAACGAGTATCAGTGGGAGTTATGGTCAGATCATCTGAAAAGAAATACATAAATGTTTATTAGCTTGTATTGTTATTTCCTGTATGAGTCATTGAAAGCTATTAAAATTCTCAAGGTTTATATAAGTGTAGAACTTGTACATCTGCAGACATTTATAAAACTTATCATTGGGTACCAAGTTAGCGTGGGATAGGGGAGAATAGTTCTGGAGTGCTTTTGGACAGTTGAGTGACTGTCTATAATAATTATGCACAGTGTATTTCAGAAAGCTAGAAGAAAGCATTTTGGAAGTTTTAACCATAAAGAAATGATTTATCTTTGAGGAAACAGACATTTTTAACTTGATGAAAATATTATGTAACGTTTTGATACATCATACAACGTATCAAACTATCATATCATACTCCATTAATATGTGCAAATGTTTTTTGAATCAGTTAAATCATTTTAAAATATATTTGATAATATGTCATTTTGTGATATTGCCCAACAATAAATTATTCTGAATACTCTAAATTGGAAAGCATTTATAAACTGGTATTTACTAAATAACTTAAAGATTTATTTCATCTTTCATAGGTGATCATGTGATTAAAATAAATTAAAATTTATGTGCTTAAATCTTTTGAAACCAAAATATAGTTGAGATGCAGTAAAAGTATCAGTGGATTTTGAGTCAGATCAGCATTTTATCTTTTTCAACAGTTAACACCAGTTAGTTGCTAGCATAATGATAATCTCCCCAAATTATGATCAAATAAGGTAGTGATTATACGTGATGATATATCTGGTTTTTTTCTTACATACTTTAGATACCATGCACAAAGATTTTACTGAATTACCTGTGTTTACAGATCCAGTGTCTACATAAATGTTGGCACAGAATGATGCTAACAAAAGTCCAATCAAAGGACCGATGATAGTTCCTGTTTCTATAAACCCTAAAAGAAAACAAAAACATAAAGTTATAGTTAGAAACTCATCTCAAAAGTTCTGGTTCCACAAAAAACATTAATACTGATTTGCTTTTTACCTTACCTTTTAGCTTTATTTTGGTGGTGATGCTGGTGATTGAACATTGTGCTTTACACTGACATATAACTATACCCACTGATTCTTCAGATATTTTAAACTTAGATTCTGAACATACAAGCAAGTTAACTTGAAGTACATGTAAGTGGCATCTGTTTTTGTTTATGTCAAGAAAGAAACTGCCATAGTTCAGATCTGGAGTCCCCACAAATGACCCATATGTTAGACGGCTGTTCCTACTGGAAGGTGGTGAAAACTTGAAGAGCTGGGCCTAGTGGGAGGTCTTCAGGCCATTGGGGGAGTATGTCCTCAAAGGGGATTGTGGGATCCCACACCTTCAGCTTTATTTCATTTCCCAGTTGGGTGATAAGTGGCTTAACTGTGCCCCATTCTTCTGCCATGATGTGTGGACTTAAAACAGGCCCCGAAGGAGGGGGACCAGCCAATCATGGACCTCCAAAACTGTAAACTAAAATAAACCTTGTTTTCTCATGAAGTGATTATTCCTGGTATTTTATAGGTAATGGAAAGATGGCCAACACAAGGGCCTTATAATTTCACATGCTCGCTATGGGCCATAATTTGTATGCCTTGCTGCCCGACAGCTTGAAACAGCAGTGGTACATGCATGACTACCCTACGCATCACTGAACATCTCAAAATCTTCCAGATGGGACAGTCATGCATGTGCCGCTGGTGGTACAAGCTGGTGGGAACATGTTAAACCACTTTCTCTAGGCCTCCAAGTCTCTTTAAGGCTATGATCTGGTTAGGATTTGCTATAATGACACAGGCAATTATACTATTGACAAAGCCATGATATGGAGCAAAGGATTTTTGATGCTTCCCCTGGCCATATTTTTGAAGGCATTCTAAAGCAATGCTATATTATGATGAATATCTTGTGGCATATTCCTCAAAACTGTCCCACTCAAAGTACACAATTCATCACTTCTTCCATAGGAAAAATATATGCTCAGCATTACAGTACTTCTCACTGATTTTATCATGATCTCCTTCATTCTCCACATTCTTATTTCCTATTTGCATCTTCCTTCCCTGAAATCTTAAACCCTGAACTGTCATCATTAGCTATCTCATGAAATCCTTGTAATTTAGAATTTATGATATGTTCTTCCTGATCACTGAACACCTAGCCATGAACTTTTTAAAATTTCTTCCTCTTCATTTTCGAATCTGCCTTTGCCTTTTGTCCCTGCTTTCTCCACAACTCTATGGGATGATCCACATCATACACACATGACTTTTGCTACCGATCCCTTCTGTCTTCTCTGGGATCTTGCTCTGCCAATCACTGCCTGTTTGGTGCTTTTCCACTCTTTCTCACTCAATAATTCAAATAGTATCTCAGATTCACTCTCCTTTCTTTCCTTTCTCTTCATTCTTTGTCTCTATTTCCTCACCTCTTACTTAATTAACTCAAACCCTCTCACATTCTACTCAACCCTTGGGTGGCACCGGTGATTTCTTTGTCACTAATGCGGTATCTACTTTTGCTCTTCACCCTTTTAACTCTTAAGTTATTAGACATTTCTGGTCAACTTCTCTTTTGCCATTTTCCTTCTAAAACCTAAAAGAAAACTATATATTTGTTTCATTTTTCCCCCATGAATTCACCTTTGAATTTTCTTCTTCCTATTCACTCATTTTATGCTAGAACCACCATGTATGTATGTATGTATGTATGTATATATGTAGCGTGTATGGATGTATGTATATGTATATATTTCTTCTGGATAGATAATTCTCAATATCTAGCTTTTACGTTTTCCCCTAAACCCCAGAGTATATATGCAACTATTTGCTGGATGTGTAGCTTTTTGATTTAGTTATTTTATTATGCATGCATATATATAAAATATTCTCATAATTATGCAGTTACTTATTAAACTCATATAGACCTGTATTTTGCTCATCTTTGTATGCTGAGAAATTATACACCTATTGTTTGAGTAAATTAATACATATCATATAAAGGTTTCCACTCTTCCAGTAGAAGTATGTGAAGGATTCAGTAGATAAAATATGATTATTGCACAATTAATGAGTGTTCACATAGTGCCAAAATTTATTTAAGGCAATGAACTAGTGATTTTTAAATTTTAATCTGTCTCAATTGTATATATGTCTTTGCGTGTATATGTGTGTGTGTGTGCACGTGCACACGCACGTGTGGTAGTGAGGACTGAACCCAGAACCTTTGTCCTGAGCTGTATCTCCTTCCTCCCTCCTTTTCAATTTTGAGCAAGATCTTTCTAAATTGCTCAGATTGGCCCGACTTTGTTATCTTCCTACCTCAGCTTCCCAGAGTGCTGGGATTACAGGCATGTGCCACTACATCCAATTTGTTACTATTTTCTATCGCCCACTTTGAGTTTTCTGGTTTTCAAAATACATGTTTACAGTAATAGAAAAATATCCCTGCAATCAAAGTTATGATTTTATGACCAACTTCAGATGAAATAACTAAGGGATATAATCAAGTTTTCATAGTAAATAAAGAACTAGGAAATTGTGAGTCATCTAATAAGGTAGAATTTAAATTGACTGAAGCCAACGTGATGCATGGATTTTATAAAGGTAATTTCAAGAATTATAACAAAAAGAATGAAGACAGATATTTATGAAAAATATGAAAATGTCTGGCAAAGATGATGACATGATAATGAATGAAATTTATGTAGAAGCTAAGTAGATTAATAGGATACAATTAATAGATAATGATAATTAAAAGATCAGATTTAATAAATAAGAAGGTAGTAGTGAATATGTTAAAACAATGTTTGAGAAATACTATATTGCAGGAATGTTTATAAGAAATTGTTAAAATATTAAATATAAAATAAATAATAAAGAAAATTAACTTTTGTCTTTCTTTTTTTTGTTGTTGTTCCAGGAATTGAACTCAGGACCTTGTGCTTGCCAGGCTGGCGTTTATGCCATTGAGCTATATCCCCAGCCCAAGAAAAGTAACTTTTGGTTAAGAAATGAAAACTTGAATAAAAACACAGGGGGTGAAAATAGTGAGAAAGTATTTGAAATTAAGGAATATCTTAAAGAAAATTCTGGTAAATCTCTTAACAGACGGATGTAGTGTGACTTCAAGGAAATAAAGGATTGAGAGGACTCAAAGGGTACTAGATTCATGTTATTTCCCTTTGCAAAAGATAAATAGGAAAAATAGCTTATTTGAGTTTAGCATATAATTGTTCTATTCCGACAGTTTGTGGTACAGTGTACCAAGGCACTCGGCTCACCAATCTGGTAATACTGAATCCAAATAAACAATTGCTTCCCTCCAAGAACTTGCTGTCCCAAAATGAAGCTCAAGCAGACTTTCAGACTTACCAATATATAGTGGAGAGTTTTCAGATTTGGAAAAATCTTCTATATAGGAAATACCCAAAGGCATGATGGGTGTTTCACCCATTCCACGTATAACATTTCCCACCAGTACATACAGCCACATGAAGGATTTAACTTCTTTCACACACTCTGTATTAAAAGAAACAAAAACAATTGCATTAGTGCTTTGAACGTAAAGTGTTAGTGACACTTAATTAAAAGTTCTCTGTATATCACAATTCCTGTACGACCATGGCCTCTGCTTAGTAATATATATTACTATGACAGCAATGAAGAGCCAGCTCTTCCTGCTGCTTTTATTTTTGGAGAGGAGAGAGAATATTTAGGTACAGACAAGAGTAAGTGGTGTGCTCAAGCCAGTACCTACTCAGATGAGGCAGATAACTATACACTCATTTTTCCATGTAGTGCTTATTACCAACACATTGGTAGTTTAATAGTATTTATGCCATAGAAATTGGCAGACTCCAGAAATCAATGTTTCCTCCCACCCCCTGAGATTCAGTTTACCAGCAACCACTGAGACAAGAGAGGTATCTTGTTATCATAGAACTTTGAGGGGAAAAAAAAAAAACCACTCCCGCAACGCACTCAAAAAACCTCTTTCTATAATTTATGCTATATAAGACTTAAACATGAGCTTCACAGAAGTTTGAGTCCCTGTGACTTTGATAACTTCATAAAAACTAAAACTATCTAGCTGGGTAGTAGTCATATTTTGTTTTCTAAACAGCCTATTGTATACTGTGACCATCAAATAACTTTTAATTAATTCACTGTAATCCCTGGAGCAGCCGCTGTTTAGTAGTATAACAAGACTGGGCCACAAGGAATTGAAAAGGAAAAGAGATCTCCGACAGCTTATATCTGCATCTTTCCCTTTGAGGGACTTGGTCAAAGAGTGAATGGTTAAACTGTGGTACAAAAGCATTCAGTTTCTATAAGAAATAAATGACTAAACAATAAGTTTAGATTAGAAAAGCAGGTTGTGTCTGTCTGTTGTCCTTCCTTTTTCCCCAAGAAAACTGCCCAACCTTGAGACAGTTCTTTTCCCAAATTGTTTTCCTTCTGCTCTTTTTTCATTTCCACAGATATTCTAAATAAAAGCTGGAGAGATCTCAGCTTTGAGGCTTCTTCTGGGAGTCTCCCTAAAGCTGGACACTCTCAGCTGAGATAGCCCCTCTGGTCCTCTTGGCGAATGAACTAAGTCTCATCTCCACATCATCATTCATCCTCTCTGCTGCCATGGTCACACACTGTTTCAAGTGGTGACCTGTGTTGGAATAACCTACTGCTGCAGATCAACATTGAGGACCGACCTTCCAAGCCTAGATGAGGAGCAAAGAAGGATTTGACTCTTCATCCAGGTAAGGGGACGTAAATAGCCGTGGGATAAGCTGGCATAGTTATAGTGAGGTCAAAGTTAGGTTTATAAGCCCAGTCGTCTTTTAACTGTCCATCTACTAAGTGAGGAGGGGCAGTTCATTTGATTTTTCTTTTTGCTCTTTTACTTTCATTTCTTCTGCTTTGCCTACCAAAAAGGTCAAACTTGAAGAGGGAAAAGCAATACAAGCAACATTTACAAAGTCTCTTTAAAAAATCTGACTAATAAATAAATAAATAAATAGGAAAAAGATAAAATGAGAGAGAGAGAGAGAATGAAAAAAGGATAAAGGCAATAAAAATTAAGCCAAAAATGTGTACTAAACTGGCACAAATCTACCACGAAAATAGAAATTCCTACTAATATTGTTCCAAAGACTCAAAAGCATGACAAAAACATCTGAGTGTGCACTCTGATTAAATATGACTGCTTTATGTGTTGCCTATATTATTTTATCTCTTCATCTGCCCATTAATTTGTTTTATGAACTGGATTGGATGACTCAGATGCTTTAGGTAAGATTTTTGAGCCCATATGAATATGTTTCCTTTTACTTTTGCCCATGTAACCTTCTAGTTATTAAGAGAATGAGCTTCAATAAAGCTCATTACAGAATAAAGACTAATAGACTTAGAGGGCACTTACAAATAAAAGCCTTACAGTTTGGTAATATAAAGGACATGTGTTATATTTGATTTAGGCTAATATATATGTTTCTCCTTATGTGTGTTAACTTTCAGAGACATATTATCATCCAAAAAATCCCACTTACATGGATTTCTAGATAGACACTCATGATATTAACCCCAATGGTTTTTGGTTTACATATATATATGGTAATAGTAAAGACACCTTTAAATTTGGCGACATGCTTCCTTTCAGGTTTTTAGCCAGACAAAATTGATTCTATAAATACAATGTCTATTGTTGTCTCTCTGTAATAATTCGAATGTTTTTTCATTGGTATTCAAGAGATAAACATAAAAATGGGACCAAAAATCTTATGATATGGGGATGAACGCTTATGATTAAAAATAAAAACAAAAGGGCTGGGGACCTAGCTCAGCGGTCTAAGCGCCTGCCTGGCAAGTGCAAGATCATGAGTTCAATCCCCGGTGCTGCAAAAAATAAATAAATAAATAAATAAATAATAAAAAAAATAAAAGCATAGAACTTCCAAACTCTAGGGTGCCAATTGGCACCGCTTTTATAAGAGTGTAAATCAAGGCCTTGTTTTCACTGCCTCTGGAATCCAATATGGGCCTAGACAGATACTTTGTTTCTTTTACAATCAAGAGCTCACCAGGAAGTTCTGTGCCTGCATTTGATGAGTCCTAGGAGAAAGGGAGATGTGTCCCACTGGGTTTTTGTGTTTTGAATAGTCTGCTCTACCCATATATTCTGTCCATACAGAAGATATAGAACACTCAAAATTGTTTTAAGAACAGTGAAACCAATGCAAGAAAAGATGAAACAGACACTTGCAATGATCAAATAATCTCATGCACAGCCAAGAAAAAAATTAGACAATAGATAGTGTGTCTAGGTTGTCAAGATATTCCTCAACTAGCATATACAAATGCCAATTCTAACTGTGAAATAGTCCTGATACCCCTCAAATGAAAAAATTTAAATATTGCTAAAATGATTAAGCCTACGTTCTTGCAACCTTGGAAATGTTATAGTGACAAAGAGGGACATCTTCAAAAGGATTTTAAAAATAATAAACAGGGTAAAAAGATGAAACCAAAGCAAAAATGTCCTAAATGGAAAAAGAATATCACCACACCAGTCAGTGCTTCTTCAAATTTGATAATAAGGCAAGCCCTATTTCAAGGAACAAGAAGAAAGACACAACTCCCCATATCCTGTTAAAAACAGGAAGGCAATCATAAAATGTTCATGCTGTTGCACAAAAGCAACCCAGAGTCACAACAAGAGTCCACTGTTACAAATCTTAGTTAATTAATAAATTTATTTTTGACTTCCAATTTAAGTTGGTATTTTGTTTTAATTAGTATGCTTAAAACATTTCTTGTGCATTGTGAATTCCTAAACTTTAATATAGCATTAACTTGTTCTTCTCTCTGATTTCTTCTGGCACTTAGATAAGAGTCCTGATTCAAGGTTATTTGTAAGTCTGTTGGCAAGACAAGCAAATTTAAAAATGTTATGCAGGGCATGGTGGTGCATGCCTGTAGTCCCAGCACTCAGGAGGCTGAGGCAGGAGGACTGATGTGAGTTCAAGACCAGCCTGGGCTACATAGTGAGCTGAAGGTCAGCCTGACCTATATAGCAAGACCTTGTCTCAAAAAAAATTAAAAAAATAAAGTATTAAAATTTAAAAAAGTAATAAAATTTAAAAAATAAAGTAATATGAGACTAATTAAAAAAGGGAGAGAGAGAGAGAAAAGGACAACTTAAAATTCAAAAGACCACTACCAAATTTGTTATGAAAAACTTATAGTAAGAATAGAGAATATATATATGTGTATATATACATATATGCATACATATGAATATACATATGCATGTATATTTAAGAGATACACTTTTGATGTGAGATTTTTGTGTGATAAAAGCTTTGCCCTACTAAAAAGATAGAGATAACAACAGAACTGGAAGTTTAAGTATGTTGAAGAAAGGCTCATGGAAGATGCAGTTTATAGAAAAAATATGCATGTTTGGTTATTTTAAGCTTTGCTCTTGTTAGTTTGATTAAGAACAAAGTATTTCTCCTAAAAACTCTTTTTTGCTCAAAGATGATTAGAGGGGTATGGCCCTGAATCTATTGGTCACTCCTTCCCAGATCCCAGGATGTATGCTGATACAGGCTATCTTATTCCTTAAATTAATACTAAACATGAGTTTCTCTGCATGACTAGAAGAGACACCTAGATTTAAATTTAGGTAAACGTTTCTTCATATCATTTATTATAATAATGTCATCATGATTATTATGATAGTGTGTTTGGAGTCCTTGATCTCAAGTTTTCCTATATAACTTTAAAATTATTATTATTTTTTTTTTTTGTGGCACCAGGGATTGAACTCACGACCTTTCACTTGCCGGGCAGGGGCTTAGACCGCTGAGCTAGATCCCCAGCCCTGTTTTTGAGACAGGGTCTCACTATGCCGTTCAGGCTGGCCTTGAGCTCACTTTGTAGCCCAGGCTGGTCTCGAACTCACAATGATCCGCCTGTCTCAGCCTCCCGAGTGCTGGGATTGCAGGCGTGAGCCACCACGCCCGGCTTATAACTTTAAAATATTATCTGTTAACATTCAACAGGCTTTCAATGTATAACACAACCATAATTAATAAAAAACAGCAGTTCCCTTATTCAACCTCTCAATATTACCACTGATTTGGCCTATGTTGTATAGACTCTACAAGTGATTAAAACTGCTCTTATTCATAATAAACATCATGAGATGCTCTTTTATATGTTCCCTGGTCCTCTAATAAAGGAGAAGGCCAATTTCCTTACAAACTTTCCTCCGAGTCTGACATGTTAAGGATTTCACTGGAATCCCTCAGAATCCCATGAGACAAGTCATTGTAGGACAAGCCAATGAGCTCCTCAAAACTCAATTTATAAAATAAAAAGGGGGAATAGGGGACAAGACTTATTTAATTTAATAAGACTTTAATTTTTTCTAAATTGTGATTCAATAGATTTCACTGCAGTACAAAAGAACAACTCACCACTCAGCTGAACAGATACTACACAAGAATTCTCATTACTTTTGAAAACATGTTTCTTACAAAGATCATGTAAGTCACTTGCAACCCCAAAATTACAAAGGTAAAAAGCCTCCTCATCTTTCTGAGTTTCCTGAGATATATACCTCAAGTAAGTGACAGGATTCACTGGGCTCATTTTTTTACTTCACCTGTCTCAGATATAGTTAAATGAAAAACTTCATACTCACCTCTTTTCTCTAATGATACCTCACATACAGACAAAACTTAACTGCCACCTCTTGGTCCTTTAAGGGACTATGGGACAGACTGTAGCCATTCTGGCAATTCCAATGGTTGGCACCTGTTACCCCACAAATGGTAATGCCAAGCAAAAGAATTTCCATTATGTAGGTTCAGTGTCACTTATAGTAGTTATTGTACTCTTTTGCAGCCACAGTGGTATACAAATAATTGTGTATATTTCTCATTTAAGCATTATTCATATTATGATGTTCAGACAATGAGTCAAACCTGGTTCCCCACCAGTCTTATGAGAGAATGGATAAAAATTGAGCCCTTGAACAAATTACTTCAACACTTAAACTTATCAAACAAAAATGTTTTCTGGGCATTCATTATATGACAGCTATAGTGACAACTACTCTGGTCACATCAGCTCATTCCATCCAAACTACTCAAACTGTGAATAGCTATTTCTAAAATATTACCTCTGAACTGCTAACTCAGTCTCAACTGTAACGATATGGCCTGGTAGCTGAATCCCTGAAATTGGTTTTCTAGCTTCAACTTCATATTTGGATTTTTATTACTATTGGAATTATCTTTTTTATTTTTGTTCTCACTGTCCTCAAGAACTTTCGCATACTGTTGTGGTGGACCCTTCGTGCTGAGACCGTGATGACCTTCCCACATCAAACCCAATACCCATCTACACAGTATTTCTGTCTTCCTCCCCACACCTGATCCTGTAAAACAAAAAAAGGGGGGAAACGTGCAGGACTTGGCCAAGGAACAAATGGTTAAACTGTGGAACAAAAGCATACACTCTGTGAGACTGAATAGTTAAACTGTGGGGCAAAGGCACACAGATTCTATGATAAATGAATGCTTATGTGAGGGCATTCATAACCCACACTATTTGCTTTCTTTTCTCTGCCCTTTTTTTCCCTTTGAAACCCCTTGAACCCTAGTTTTGAAAGCTTCACTTATTTTATGGCCTATAGATTATAGTTTAGATGTTTAGTTAGTAGTTAGAGTTTAAACAGCGAGTGAACTTTAGCCAAATTCCAAAAAGACCATCTCCTCTTCCTTAATTGAAACTCCTGCAAACCCTGGTTTTGAAAACTTCACTTATTTCATGGCCTATAGATCATAGTTTAGATGTTTAGTTAGTAGTCAGAGTTTAAACAGCAAGTGAACTTTGGCCAAATCCCAAAGAGGCCTCCTCCTCTCCCTTAATTGGCAATAAAAACTACAGAAGGGGAAACAAATGGGTTTATCTTAAGGAGATCAAACTGCTGTGTGTCAATTAACCAGATGTATAAGACGGTATTGTAACATTCCAAAGCAATGATAGTGCTGCAAAAAGGAGGTATCCAGGGTAACCCCCTGATCTTGTGAACTCATATGGGATATATAAGAAAAGGAACAAAAGAAGAGAGGCCAGCCAGCCAGTAAACTGCAGTTTCAATGGGCTAAGCTGACTGACCACTACAGTTTTAATAAACCTCACTTGTTTCTCGAATCTCGGTGTCCCATGGGTAAACTTCTTGAGCACGCCATAACACTTAAACAAGAAGTTTAGATTAGTGAAGCATGTTGTGTCTGGCCACTGTCCTTCCCCTTTCCCCAAGAAAATCACCTATCCTTGAAACAACTTTTCCTGAACGGTTTTATTTCTGATTTTTTCACTTTCACTGATATTATAAATAAAAGCTGGAGAGCCCTCAGCTTCAGGGCTTCTCCTGGAAGTTTCCCTAATAGTGGGTGATCTCAGTTGAGAAACCACTCTGGGCTTCTCAGTAACTGCACTGTAATCTCTTCTCCAAGTAATCACCCACCCTCTGTGCAGCTGAGGATACACACTGTGTCATTTGTGATTGTTTTTTGAAGTGTAAAAAAAAAAAAAGGAAACTCTGTGAGGTCATGTTTTTAGGAAATTGAAAGCTAGTGTACTCTTGTCTCCTAGAAACTGGTCAAATACTGCTCATGCATATGAGGGTCCAGAGCATAGCTGGATTGGGAAATTTCTCAGGAGATCTATGGCATTCATCCCCAATTTAAAAAAAAATTCATAGACTCTGTTTCTGTTTCCAAGTATTCAGATACTTTTTCTCTTGTGAGCAAACATTTTGTGTCTAAAGATCATAGGGAGATTTTATGTCTATTCTAGGGCAAAATGTAAATATCAGATTACTAAAAGCTTGATGCACTTTCATGGAGATAAATCAGAGTGGAAAGATTTGATATATGTGGCACCTGGGTAAGTCTTTTGTAAAAGCTGTCTTAAGAAATGAATATAGAGATGCCCATTAACAGACTGATTAATGGATTAAAAAAATGTAGGAGATATCTATATCTATATATATGTGCTATATATATTTGTGCTATATAGATATAGATATATATCAATTTCTACCTAAAACTGTGGGAAACATATATTAAAGCAATTATCTCAATTTTGGTTAAACCTGGCCCTATTTCCATGTACTGATGTATACAGAGTTGGCTAGAACTTTTCCTTATCCCTTCAATTGGCTTTAAGCAATGCAAATCAGTCTAGTGGAGGAGTTGATGTGTAGTCTTTGAAGCAAGGTAAAAAGTCAGTGTTACTCCGACTCCATAGCTCCCCAGAACCTTGTGTGAGCCAGGCAAGAGGAGAGCCACACTCCACACTATTGGCAGGGATTAACCTCAGAGATATGGCTGTGACTTGCCAGGGCACAAAAGATTACACATCAGAGCTGAAGCACTGACCCCGAAACATTAGATACTCCTTCCAACTGTGTTATGCAGATTACTCTTTCTGCATATCCTTCTCTCTGCATGTTACAGAGGTGATTTCAGGCCACCTACCTAGCCCAGCTCACAGTACTCACTTAGCAGAGTCACCCATCCTCAAGCCACTCCTCTCTTCATGAATGAATAAAACCCAGGTTTAGCCCCAGGTTGAGGTCTTTGTTCTCATTAATCATCACCCTAGCTGGATTTAGGACATTCTGGGCTCCCCACAACTATAAATATGCATTAGTGAGTGTCTTTATTCTCACCATAGGTTGCACTGGAAATGGTAGATTGGAATTAATTTGCTAAAATTACAATAATTTTTCCATGAGATTACAAATATAAATTTTTTGGACCACAACAAGGTCCAGGAAAGTCTCTCTCTAATATATAATATATAATTGTATATTATAACATACAATATATATTCTAATATATATTCCATATGTGTAATGGATTATTGATCAGCCATAACAAAGAAAAGCATGTAATTTATAGGAAAATGGATGGAACGGGAGATCATCATGTTATGTGAAACAAGTCAGTCTCAGCAAGTTAAAGTCACATGCTTTCTGTTATGTGAGAAATCTAAAAATAAATAAATAAAGGCAAATACAAAAACAAAAGGAAAGGACAGGAAATTAAAAGGCAGTTTTCCAGAGACAGAGAAGGGGATTGGGGAAGATAGAAAGAGAACAGGCATGAAATAACAAAAAGATGTTACATGCATGGAGCAATGTAGCATCATGAATCTCATTATTGTTTACTGGTAATATGCACCAATAAAAATAAATAAAAAACTAAAAGAAATGAACACAGGCCACTGTTGATGTTCCTGTTTCCCTGGGGAGATGTCTTTGGCTTAGAGTTTCTGAGACAGCTATTTCTTAACTCTGAAACTATTTAGGTTCTCATAGTAGCAGTGAAATTCCCAGCCTTGGGGATTACTGCAGTTTCTGGTGACATGAATCCAGCAAAAAAATGTCCCCTACACTGGAAAAGTTCAAATGTGAGATAAGTCTGCAGAGTCACCGCCAGACCAAGTATCATCAGAAGATTATTTAGTGCCCTGAGCTACTGAGAGGCAGAAGTCAACACCCTGATGCTTGAACCGCAGGAAACCAGAAGAGCATTGCTATCGTGTTGGACTGAAAAGCGGTGTCTCTGTTAGAGAGGGGAGAAAGGGCAGGACATTAAGCTGCTAGTTAGTGGAAAGGAAATATAGGAATTCTGAACCACAGCATACTTGTCTGTCTTCCCTGCTGCATATCAGTGGTATATCTCAAATCTTTTGAATTTTGCTTCATAAATGGAATCAAGAGCATAGCTCTGTTCTTCTAAAATGTGCTCTTTCCTGGGATTAACTCTACAGTGATCCTAGGATGGACATCTTTTAAATAATCATTTTTAACAAATAGAGAAGGAAATCATAATAGGTTCAACTGTAAGAAAAATAGCAGTCTGTATAATTAGATATGCCTGTTCCCCTCTGTAATCCCTTCCAAAATTCCTGAAGTGAGGAAATATCTTTGGTTAATTTACATTAATAGCTCATTCAAAGCTCTTGAACAGAAAGCATTTAGCTACAAATTCACTGAACAGAAAGCAAAAAAAGAAGAAGACAACCTGATGGATCTTGTGTTGGTCTAGAAGTCTCAGTTCCATTTTCTGTACATAAGAAACTGGTTGAGGACAAGTTGCTTGAAACTGAAACTGTAGATTCATATTCATATCTGTATGCACATAGGGAAAACATTTATGTTAAGGAATAAATGAAGACTGTGTGACTATTTTGCAGGATACTGACTCCAGTTTCACAAAAATCACAACACCCAAATCTGGAAAAAGATTGCATTTTTGCCACTGTAACTATCATAAATTAACATCTTCAAAAGAACTTGCTGCTTACTGAAAATGTGTTAGCCCTTTATAGTTAGCTTTTAATTGTTTGCAGGTAAGTGATACACCTTTACAATTGTTTACCAGCAGCCTTCTGTGATTTTTCAGATGACTGTTTTCTGGAAATAATTGATTGTGGGATGAGGAACAAAAAGTAAGAAAATTAAGAGCCTCAATAAAGTATAATTAAGAAGATAAAAGCCTTTGGAAAAAACAATAAAATAAGTTTCTAAGTTTGGATTTTCTGAGGTTTCTTTATAAGTACAACCTCTATCCTCTGAGAATCCAAATAATAATTCCTCCATGTGTTCTTTAAATCCTAAGAAAAAAAAAAGGCTCCCATTGTAATAAAAAGCCTTGGATGAATTTCAGCCACAGACAACATAATGTAATGACTTCTTCTTTTGTTATAAGAACAAAGGTATTAATAACTATAGATGTTTAACTTGGACAAATTACCATAGAATCCACATGTCCCATCTCAGAAAGTAAATTACATATAAAAAGAGTAGAGGAAAATATTTCTAGCTAAGTCTTTGTTAAAAACTTTACTGGTTTTCTTTCCGTTTATTAGGTAAGAGCCAAAATAAATTTGTCCTTCTGAGTTCCACATAAATTAAAGAATGTTATCCTTGGATACCCCTAATAGTGTTAATTTTAATACTATAGAACAAAAATCAAAAGGGACAAAATACCTTCCCCTTACAATTGCCCAGTTATACCCACAGAGCTGGGCTGTGAACTCTGAGCAGTCTTCGTCTCCCTACTCATGATCCTACAGGACACAACAGCTTCAAAGAAAACAAGACTGGCACAGAGTGGAAAGAGCGTAAATAATAGTTGAACATTATTTAACATTGTTTTGGGCAAAACAGGAAATAAAGAACAGTAAAACACTTTGCTTAAAAACTTCTGATCCCTTCAAAAATAACAGAGGGGCTTTATCTGTTTAATTTATATACTTAAAATTCAGTTACTCATTTAAAATTTATTTGTTCTCAACACATCAATGAAATGTCAGTAAAAGGGTTTTAAAATGAAAAAGAAAAGGGATAATTTGCAAGGATGAAGAGAATGAGAAGATTTGACAGTAAGAAAGGGTTCGATAAAATTTGAAAATGGGAAAGTACTAAGTAAATGGTCACTGAATCAGGAGAAATTAGAAATATAATCATTCAAAGCAAATTTATGACATACTTTCTTGGGGGGGCCTCAAGCAAAATATCAATAGGAAGTGGGGAAAACCCAAATGCCAGGAAAGTTTGAACACTGGATTTAAAGTGTATTTAAGGGATAGTTAGTTCCCCAGAGATACACTGCCATTCTAACTTAAAAAGTCCATTGAAGCTATAAGGCTAAACAGGTACATTGAAGACAGAGAGGCCAAACTACAAACTAGGGATATTAAGTGGAAAAAAAAAAACTACATACTAAAAAGTGAAATTCCAAAACCTCTACTTTCCATGCAACAGATAGTAGAATCACTAATTACTGCCTAGGTTAAATAGCAGGTTTTACATAGTTCCAAGCCAACCTAAAAACAGGTAGCCCCTGCTCAATCACTCTGTGAAGAAGTCCTCAATTTAACAAGTCCTACACATGGATACAGAATTTCTGGTTAGCCTGTCATTGTTGTTGTTATTTTTAAATACAAATGGATAACCAAGGGCCAGATAGATGGAGGACACATAACAGTTAACGACTGAGACAAACGAAATAACTATACTTTGAGGAGTGAGGACAGAGGAAGAAAGCTTACATGGAAAAAGACACTGCATCTTGAAAGAAAAGCAAATTGTTCCTTCAATAGAGGTATTCAAAGAACAAAATGGTCTTTGAAAATTGAAAATATGGGGCCAGGGATTTAGCTCAGCAGCTTAAGTGCCTGTCTGGCAAGCACAAGATCATGAGTTCGATCCCTGGTACCAAAAAAAAAAAAAAATTGAAAATATGATAATACAAGTTTACAACCCATGATTTTGATGTTAAATCTCCCCAAAGGTAACAAGAAAATAAGACATAAAATTAGGGAAAGATGAGAAAAAGTAAACTTAGTTTGAGATGTCCAATATTCAAAAAGTTTTACAAAGAGAAAAACAGAGAGAACAGAGGATAACAGGAGGTGGTGGGGAGGGGAAGATTATCAAAAAGAAGAATTAATATTTTTCCAAATGTTCAAATTGAAAATACCTAGCATAGTGGAGGAAAAGCAAAATATTAAGACAATTATTATAAATTTCAAAGTTTGGACTTTATTGTCCCTGAAAAAAATTAGGGCATTTAACACTGTTTCCCTGAAATTTTGCCCTTTCCATGTTCCCAAGACTCTTGACTAATCAAAGGGTACTGTGAGAGGCTAGGAACTTGTAGGTACAGATAAGTATTATCTTAGGGACACTGAGAACTGAGTAAACTAGTGTTCCTGTAGAAAATGCCTTCCTAACTGGTGTAAAGGCAGCTTTTTCTTGGAGTGCTGGTCATAAAATGAAACAAGACAAGTTAATAATACCACTGTTAGGGCTGGGGATTTAGCTCAGTGGCATAAGCGCTTGCCTGGTAAGCACGAGGTCATGAGTTCAGTCCCCGATACCAAAAATAATAATAATAATACCACTGCTGTGTAATTTACTGTAAAAACTCTCTCACTATAATAGCTGTGTGGAGAACAGAGCAGTGTGCAGTGCTATATTTGAGCCGGCTACCAGTGAATATTTCGAGCTCTCTCTAGAGATTGTCCTGTCCAACTTGGTGATCCCAGACTTCACGATGATTAACTAATCCAGTTCATGGCCCTAAGACATTTCAAGTCCCTTTCTGATAACTTTTCAGTCCAACCCAGTTTCTTTAGAAGCTATCTTTTCCTGCTAGTAAGTTGCAATCTTATCATTTTCTGTTGATTCTTAAATAATGTTTATCTCTCACAAGTCATCATTGGGTGTCTTCTTTGGTCTCTCTCAGCAACTTCCTCCCCTGACCCAGTACAAGGGGTTGTAGATGAGACAGGAGCTTAAAATACAAACCCAGTATCTCCCAGAGAAAAGAACTTGATCACAGGGATGAGAATGACATAGGATTCTGAATAATGATAATGATGGAAATAAACTAAAACCTTTATAATAATGTCTTGAAAATCCCTTAGGAAACTATTTGGACTTAGAATGTCATCCTAGCCAAACTATCAGTTAAGCATGGAAGTAAATTTTTTCAGATACATGAGGTCATAAATCTTATACTTTCCTTCATATTTTCTCAGAAAGCTAATACTTTCTGTACATAAAGAAGTAAGAAGAAAAGGGAAAGCAGAAGACAGAGCACTCATGAGTAACTAAATGCAAGGAAAAGGTAGAGGAAATTCCAAGGAACCAGCAGTGGGGCAGGTCAGGAGAGTTCCTAGTTATAAAGCAGGTAGGAGATGCATCTCCAAGACCTAAATGAAACCTTCCAATCTGTACCAAGAAGACATTTGCCCTACTAAATGGTGAGGAATTAGCAATAGAAAGCTTTTAACAAAATGAATGAAAAAAAATCTAATCTTAAATTCTGAAAAAAATAAAAATTATGTAACAAAGGAAAGATAACAGAATGATCCAGTGATGCAAAACAGTGCCAGTCATAAAAATTAAATAGTGAATATGGTTTTATAGTAGGAATTTAATATGTATTACACAACTCTGAAGTATTAAAAACTAACAAATTAAAGAGGCAAATAGAAGAAAGAGCTAAAAGAGTTGCAAGTGGTTGACTCTGGAAGACAGGAATAAAGGGAAGGAATCAATTCTTTCAATATGATTTTATTTTTATAGTTTTGAACATAGATGGTTTTGGTAAAAATTGAAATTAAGATCAACATTTGAAATGGCCTATGTCTTGGTGACCTACAATCAAACAAAACTTCATTGTAATTAGATGTGATTAAAATAGTCCTGAGCAAGTAGTAATCCCACATATCAGTAAGTCCTGAGAATCTTTTCATCAGTTTCGCCTTTCTAAAAGAGGTGTACCGAAGTCCAGTTTCCCAAACTGGCAAAATGTTACTGTGTTCATGGAGAGGAGATAGAAAAAAGCACAAAACGGGCTGGTGGAATAGAACAGATGCCACATTTTACAGTTCCCATTTCAGTGCTCTGTAGTTTTAGAAAGCATTGTTCCAGGAAAGGAAATACCACACCTCATTCCCTGTAGGTGAAAGTTGAATTTAAAATATCATCAAAGACTGAAATACTTACCGGTCCATGAGAAAATGAGGTAGAGAAATTAAGAAGCAACCTAATCCCATAACTGCACATCCGACACCAATCATTATAGGTCGATGCAGTTTCGTTCCAAAATAACTCACAAATATAATCAATAAAAGATTTCCTAGAAAAAAAATGAGAATACTCATTTCAGTAACTATTAACAAAATCTTAACAGCCTTACCTAATCATTTACACTCTAGTTTTTATCGCATAAGAACCCTCCCAAATAATGAGATTGGTGCACGCACACGTTAAAAAAATTATATGAACAAAATACCTTGCACTAAATAAGGACTATATTTCACATTGTAGATATTCATACAAAGACATCTCCATGGAACCCTATCATTTAATCAATGCAGAGAAAGGGAATTTCGTGAAAGAGGCTGAAGAATCATTCTGGGATATGGGACACAAATATAAGTGTTAGCATGTGTAAGACCTCTGATCTTTCCTTTGATGCCTGCTCCACAAAACACTTTAGCATTTTATTATGCTCAAAAAGAGAACTTAAAGTCAGATCCAGATATATGAACATTTTGTAACTCATTATTCAACCATACCTTTATTGTTCCATATGACCAAGTCAGAGATCTATTTTTAGTTTTAATTCTTCCCTTAGATCAAACAGTATGGTTAAGTTAAAAAAAAATGGCGCTGGCAAGTGCACGGTTGTGAGTTCAATCCCCGGTGCCGCAAAAAAAAAAAAAAAAAAAAAAAATGGTGATCACCCGATTCTCCAACTGAGTCTTAAGTTAGATTGGCTTTGCAAAGTGCAAAACTCAATAAAATTTTGCCTCCATGTCTTAGGATAGAGTTTTCTCAAAATAAACTAATTGGGAAGCCCTATTCTGATGGATAGGCTCTTGATAATAAGTACAGTGTTAAGAACTGAAAGAGCCAAATGTGCAAGTAAGTTCTCTGCAAACTATCTTTAATTCAATAAACAATATTTACTTTGTCCCTACGATGTATAAAGAAAATCTCTGCAATGAGTTCTAGGATTATAAAAATACAAAAGCGATTTTCCTCAAGGTGTTCATAAGTTTATAGGTGGTACTGAATATTTTGAAGACCTTTCCTCTTCCAATCTTTTTCTCCCTAGTTTTACATATAGATTTGCCAGTTTTTATATTATTTTATATAGAGTGTCCACACCTCTATAGCTACAACAGCCATACTAGCCTATTTCTAAAATCCCCATCATCAAAATCAACTGTGTTGAAGTTGATAATCTATATGAATTTGAAAAGGTAACAAAAGAATTGTTTTTCCACCTCACTTCCCTAAGTGTCAATAAAATAGTTATGAGAACTTGGGAGAAAACAGGTAAACTGCTGTAAAAACTATGGGAAACGTTGCTTGTAAAGTAAATGCAAGCAAACAACAATGCACTTACTAGCACCTATAAATTATTTCTTTTTCCACAGCAACTATGTCAAGTCTTCAACACTCATCAGGTCATTTGTCCCCACCAACTAGTGGTAGAAATAGTTAACATTTTGTACTTTACCAAGAAATTTGGGACAATAAAATATGATACAGCAACAAGGCAGCATGAAGATAAATTCACCCCTAAGGGAGGTAGGAAAACGCTTCTTTTTCCCTTTTCAAATTCACATAGCTTTTCAACTTCAACACAGATGCCTGTCCTGTGACCTTACTGCCTGCCTTCAGTTTCAAGGGTGTGGCATCCACTTGACCATCTGAGGTCATTCACAACACCTGGGCGCTGCCATCTTCTCTATAAAATTTCACAAATAACTAAAACATTTCTTGTATATTTTAATTCTCTCTCATTCTGCTGAACTTTATTGTATGGACGTTCTCTAGCTTCTCTCCAAATTTTTCAGAACCATTGCCTTATAGTTTCTAAACCTGCTATTCAAGTAATGTGCCCTGCCAAAGATGATCAATTATTTTCATACTATAAAACCCAGCATATAGCTTACCATTCTGAATCTAGCTGCATATCTCTAATGTGTTTGACACTGTGGAGGCATTTATTTTTTTAGAAATGTCTACTTTCTTGGTGTCTATTACATATTCTACCTTGGTTCTTCTCTTGTTTATCTGACTTTTCTTTCTCTTAATATTTTCATGTGTTCCTTGTCTTTCACTTGTGCCTTAAACATTGGTACACACTAAAAGCCATTCTTTGTCTCTTGCACTTACACAAAGTCCTCTCTCTGAAAAGCAGTCTCTGCTCTCTAGCCTTAACAAATACCTATGTACTTACTAATCCATAACTCCAAGTCAGATAATTTTAGAGTATTTCAGACTCATATATAACTGCCTACACACTAGTACACATAACTATCTAAAGGACTCAAGGATACTATCACAATTTACCTAAAACAAAATTTATCAGCATCCCCATAACCATCCCCTTAACCATTCCCACAATCATGTTCCACTACCTGAATTCTCTGTTTTGTCACCATTATCCAATTCTGTGCCTAGTTTGTAAACCTGGGTAGCCCTTTCTCCAACCTGCCCCTTCTCTTCTGTCATTAAATTCTCTAGAATAAAACTCCTGAGTTTCTTTAAGACATTCTTCTCTCTCAATTTCTACCCATGAGATCCTAGTTCAGCCCCAAATGATTCTCCCTTTCCATTATCTCTTTGTCCCCAATCTGCCTTCTAATCTACGCCAATATGACCACAAATGTGGCCCTTCTAAAAAAATTAATCTAAACTGGGTGTGGTGGTGCATGCCTGTAATCCCAGCACTTGGGAGGCTGAGGCAGGAGAATCGTTGTGAGTGTGAGATCAGCTTGGGCTACAAAGTGAGCTCAAGGACAACCTGAACTGCACAGCAAGATCTTGTCTCAAAAAGATAAAAAAAAAAAAAAAGAAAGAAACGAACAAACAAAAAATCTAACTCTTATTTTACTTTATTTTATTTTTTTTGACTCCTCTTTTACAGTGGGCAATAAACTAGAGTAGTATTAGGAATTGTTACCAATAGAGGTACAATAGATCTTTGCATGTGGCACTATAGTTGCAGATATTCCAAAATGTTATTGACACTAATAATTATTTAAAATTATAATTTATTCAATGTGTTGATAAAAAGCACAAATGTTAGTATGTTACATGCTGTTTAAATATTTCGATAATTCTATTTCAACATAATGAAATTATTTTATGCAATTAAAATATTATTATTGAATATTATTCTGAGATCATGTGATATCAGATTGTATAAGGGGTATTGAACACAGAATGATTAATAACCCCTTCTAATCCTTAGCTACGCTGTCTCACCTGGAGGATGTCAGATATATTTCCTAGCAAACCCACAAATCTTGCATCAGTTTTCACCCCTGCCCATTCCTCCAGGCTCTGGGTAACAGTTGCCACCCTAAATTTTAACCAACAATATTGCTTCTCACACAAACTAGTAAGCTGCTTCACACTTGTGCCTCTTCTTTTATTGAAATATCCTTCCCATGTACTACTCCACTCCTTCACCTGGAAAACTTTTACTCACTCTTCCAGAGTCTGTCTTTCTAAGTGAGGTTGCATTCTCTTCTCTGGTCCTATTGGATCTTATAAATATAGAAGAGCCACTTGTACCACACCCAGAATTGTTCTTTTGCACCTAAGCCCTCATTTAGACTTTGAGTCTTGGGCTTACCAGGACTATCTAAGAAGTGAGTTCTAACTGTGTTGCATGGAAAGGACTGAGTAAGATTTGAGGGACTTGACCACTAGGAGACAACATCAAGCATCATTTATTTCAGTTTTGCTTTTCCCTGATCAAGATTTTTCTTTCAATTTTGGTTAAGTACATTAAAAGCAACTTTCCCCTTGAAGGAAGTCAAAATTATTATAAAACTAGAAAAGAATAGCACCAATATTTCTATGGAGCTTTGTTTTCAAAGAAATCTTTCCTGCCTTTTGTCCTCACAAATTCCCACTCAACTCCCAAAATCAGAAGCTAAGAGTAAATTTTATTTTTCCCTAAGTGCTGTTTCTGAAATAATTTCAGAGAGTCAGGGAAGCTGCTTCTTTTTGGTTTTGTGTGTAGAAAGAACTGTCAATCTCCCAGACACAAATGGCAAAGAAAAATATTTGCTTTTTCCTTGAGAATACAAATTCCTTTGGTCTCCCTCAAAAAACTCTTAAAATAAAGAGGAAAGTGGTAGGATACAAGATGATACTTAGTTATTAATGTGAAGTAATACTAGAATTGTTTGTAAGCATATTCCGAGCTTAGACAATTCAGTTTCAGAAGACATATAACTCAGTTAGACTAAAATGGCCTAATGCAATAAAGAGAACCAAATTCATATCAGCTCCCTAGATAAAACAAGATATAAAAAGAAGTAATGCAAAAATAATTCATACCAATCTCAAAGCTCCCATTAATAAATCCAACTAGAGAAGTCGGGATATTGAATTGTCTCTCTATTTGTGTGAGCATTGAATTCATATAAGATCCAGATAGTGTTTTGGATAGATATGCACATGTTATTGCCAACAGAAACATCTAGGAAGAAAAAATAACACAAGAATTATAAAAATTTTATATTTAAATCATGTTTTTGTCATCTATTGGTAAAATATCCTGATCCAATTTAAGAAACTCTTAAACTTATAGGCAATTAAATGTACTCTGGTCTGTCATTACATTTTTTTTTCTCTGGGAACTCAAAGTAGTATTAATTGATTAGTGGGACTGAATTTTGTAGGCAGTTCCAGTTTGATTATTTGATATGCATACTTTGTTTATACTGATAAATGAGCAGTCACTTTAACACACAGCTGTTGGTGCCAATAGATCTTCAGTACTACAATGCTATCTGTAGTACAAATAAATACATACACTTGTTAAAAACAAAGAATGTACAATTACATTGTTGCCATAGCAAATCTGCTCAAGTTCTCTGTGGAGGAGGAGAGGGTCCCAGATGATCATGACCAACTCACCTCTTCTTCCTCACCTGCAATTCTTGGGTAAAATGTGCTGCATGTACAGTGTCTTAGTTCCTTTTCTCTCATTGCTGAGACAAAACATCTGATGCCCCAAATTAGGGAAAGAAAGGTTTATTTAGCTTGCTTTTTGGAGGTTTCAGTCCATACTCAGCTGGCTCCGAGACAGGGTGGTGTGCCTAAGGGGCAACTTCTCATGGCAGCCACAAGCAACAAGAGGTGACAGGATATAAAAGGGAAGAGCACACATCCTTCCCTCTCTTATACTGTATACCGGCTACCTACCCCTGGTCAGGTGCAGCACTCACACCACCATTTCCTGAGACAACGAACCAATCACAAACACTAAACTTGGCTGCCTCCATGATGGCATGATGCTTTGCAGGGGAACAGCCAGACACAAACCATAACACACGGTAATGGATCAAATATCCAGAACAATCTAAACCTCACTATTACTTTTCCCAGAACTGAATGTTCCATAACATTTAAGGTCAGCAATGCAAGTGGTGATCTTGGTATCTAAACCCAAGAGCACTTTTAGGGTTCCTCAGCTTTGGCACAGAGCAAGCCCTATGCACGAATGAGACTCCTTCTGGCCTGGGTGGCTTTTCTGAACCTTGGGAGACCAACTCACCCTGAATCCTAGGCTTTTGTTTATCCTCACTGCTTACCCGTGAGTAATAACTTTGCGTTGCCTGATGCATTGCTACATTCCTGCCCACTCTAGTTTTCTCTTCTTTTCATGTAAAATAAAATCTCTTCATCCATGCTCTTGAAAACATATTTTAAATTTCTGAAATCCTGGTCCATCAATTATTGCCCCCTCTCCTCTATTTTCAACCTCATACTTTTTACTGTTTTGTTACCTCTTACCCTCTAGCTTATTAATATATTCAAATTACTTCTGTCTTTTGAAATAAAAACCTTCCTCCTGTCCTGTTTGGAAAAATAATCCATATTCATTGCACACATTATTTAACATTTTATTCAGCCTTCAGTCTGCCACAATATGTTGTCTGCTGAAGCTACAATATAATAGTCATAAACATCTTTGGGATTTTGAACTCCAATAAACACTTCTCAACTATTAGTTCACTTCACATCTCTAAGTCATTTGTTACTGTCTGTCTGTCTGTCTGTATCTATCTCTCTATTTATCTAATATATCTATTCATTTATTTTTTATTAGTAGATGCTTGCAATACATAATGTTTACATTCCTTGTGGGGAGTTGGCACAGATATGCAAATTCTTTTTCATCCTCTTTCCCTTTCCTCTCTCCTCTTCCCTCTGTCTCTTGTTCCCCTTCTCATTTCTCTCTCCTGAAATCCTTCTTCCTGTGCTTACCTACATCTCCACTTACCTGTTAGATATTTTCTACTCAGTCCTCTCTCCTTTGGCCAATTCTTTCAGGCTTTTATTGTATATTGTACTTTTTCCACCATGCATGCACTGCTTAGGAAATCACACTTACTTCCATGGCCGTAACTGCCACTCACATACTGAAGCTACTCAAGTGCATCCACAGATTAGTGTAAACAATTTCAGTCATGTTTAGTCTCCTCTATTCTTATCTACCCCTACTTCTCTTTTACATGCCATCATCACCAAGTTGCAACTTGTTTGTCAAATGAGTTAATAAAATGGTTAGCTTGTGATATCACTTTGGAAAGCTGTTAGTAATTGCCACTAAATCCATGCTTTTCAATGACAAAGGTTCATCTATACCTAAGCTTCATTTCCTGCTCTTTTCCCTAGACATAATGGTCTTCTTACAGTTCTTGAAATTCACTATGGCTTTCTGCATTTCAGTTCCTTTTACACAATGTTCATCTACAGATAATACCTATCTTCCTATTGAGCATCTTGTGAATTTTCAAGATTCAGTCATTTGTCACTTCCATTCTGAAGCTTTCCTGTCCCTATAATGCCAATGTAGCCTTGACCACGGGTTCCTCATTTTTAACATCTACTGTGTGACTACCTTGATTCTGGCCCTTATCTCAATGCATTTTATTCACATATCTGGGTTCCCACAATGTCTTCCTTCATTACACTGTGAACAATTCAGAGATAAGAGTAATCCATTATTTATTTTTGTGTCTTTGATACCTAGTAAGTATTTGATGACTAGTTGTCTCCTAATTATTGACAGGACAACTATCAAAAACATCTGGAAAAAAACAGTCTGTGCTGAAGACAAGATGAAATTTAACAGAATCAAATGTGCTCTCTTACTTCATTTGGGCTGCTATAACAAAATATAAATTGGGTGATTTTAAAAACAGAAATTGATTTCTGGCAGTTTCAGGGGCTAGCCCAAGATCAAGGCGCTAGGAGACTTGGGGTCTTGTAAGGGCCCACTTACTGGTTCTTGGACAGTCATCTTTTCACTGTGTCCTTACACAGTGGAAGAAGCAACGGGTCTTTCAGTTCCCTTATAAGGACACTGATTCCATTCAGGAGCCTTGGCCTCTGTCACCTAATTTACTTCAAAAGGCCAATTACTTACAGTAATCACCTTGGATTTCAACATATAAATTTTAGAGAATCACAAACTATAGCATAGACCACAGCTTAGAAGCACCTAAGCCACAAGTGCTCTGTAAGAATTAGTTTGAGAAAATCTGAGTAGAAATTTACGTGAAAATGTAATGGGAAATTTGAACACCAAGCTCACTGTAATTCAAAACTATTATATGATGGCAAGATACTGTTTTGGTTTGTATTCAGATGCTCTCTCCCCACAGCTTCATGCACTAGTGGGTGGGGTTTTGGGGAGGTGATTGGATCATGGGGACATAGTGCTTGTGAGTGAATTAGTTCACAGTTGAGCTGCTAAATGTGATGTTGGGAGGTAGAGCTGGTCAGAGGGGACAAATGACTGGGGACATGGCCTGGAGTGTGCATCTCCCTCTCCTTCCCCAACTCCATGCTCTTTGCTTCCCTGCTGCCATGTCATAAGGAGATCTCCTCAGGTCTCTTCCACCAAGTCCCTCCCTGCACCATGCAGTTCTGCCTTGGAGCCAGCTAACTATGGAATGAAATGTCTGCAAACTGTAAGCCAAAATAAACCTTTCCCCTTTAAATTGCTTATGTCAGGTATTTTGTCCCAATAACAAGAACACTGACTAATATACCTCTTAAAATTCAAAGCAATCAAAAATAAAATTTAAGACATTGCTTATTAAGAATACCTGACAAATTTTCCTCATAAGCACTATTAGTGCTAGCTACTAATTGGGTATTTACAATACTTATCATTGTTCTAAAAATTTTACAAAGTCTTATAATATGGGACTATTATTACCCTTTTTAGATGAGAAAAGTGAAACTTGAAGAGGTTAAACAACTTATAAAACATAAAACAGCAAACATGCATCTGGAATCCAGAGAATCTGGGCTTAGGTTCCTATTTCTAGTCAACAAACTACAAACAAAGTAAGAATTGAGTGAATCTTTTTCATAATCAACACGGCATTTTAATCATAAGTGGTTTTCTAGATCTGCGATGTAACTCTGCATTTTTGTGTATGTGTATAGACTTCTCCTAAATACATATAATGAATAAATAAACTTTTGATACAAAACAAGTGATAGTATCTTAGCTTGAAAATCTCTTGCAGGTATCATCTGTGGAGTAAGGCAAATGCTCAAAGCCTTTGGTTGAAAATAAATTCAAATTTTGTGAATGTAAAATACCTTTGGAAGTATGAAAAAAGAATTTTTAAATAGTCAAAACTACCAGAACTGCCAACAAATGGGCAGTTTCTATTGTAACATTTGTTTTATTGAGTCATTGTCAATCTTCACACAATGGTCAACTAAACATTTCCATCCAAGGAGTTGCTTGAACATTTCTCTGTATTAAAAACCTTTCAAAGGTGAGCATTGGATTGACCCTTGTTCCTTGCAAATAAGTCTTCACACAGTATTGTGTTCCAAAAAATTTTAAATCTTTTGCTTATATAAGTCCTTCAAAATCATGTCTGATTAAGTTGCTCATATAATCAATAATCCTGCTTAAACACAGCCTCAGTTATTAATGCAACTTCCTTACAGCAAGAGATTATCAATGGATCAGGTAGTATGATATTAATATTAGAACACTTCATGTAGATAGAGCACTTTTATAGGGACTCAGTTTAAAAATACTGTATACACACACACACACACACACACACACACGCACACAAAGTCCATACCTTCACCTTGGAAAGACATCTTATTCTGTGAGTTTCAATCCTTTTTTCAGTTTCTCCCATGTTGTTCTTCTGATTATTCCAATATATTTATATTTTAAATCTTGATATGTTTTAGTTCTACCTTTTAAGGAAACAAAGATCTCATAAATCACTGACAAAATTATAAATTGTCTTTCTTTTGAAAAAATACTGAATCTGAACAGCATCATCATAGTATACTGCATTATAAAATACCAATGAAGCTTTTGATTTATATATAAAAAATGATGTTAGAGAACATTTAGTTGCTGAATTTCATTGAAGTTACTTTAACTATAGTTAATCATTAGTGAGCTTAACGCTATTGCTATAATTTTTTGTACAATCACATTGCAAAATAATGACTACGTGATTAAAACAAATTTTTTCATTTCTTTAGCCAAAACAAACAGAATCAAAGTGAACTCCTTGGCATTACATGAAAATCCTTGCTTTAAGAATACAAAGACTTTGGTTTGTGTTTGTGCTAAAAATCTGTTTCAGCAGCCTACAAAGGCTCAAAACTCTCCAACTGGCCAAGCTTTTCTCTTCAAGTTCTTTGCATTCCAAGACTTCCCTGGAGTCTCAGGAAAGGAAATGCTTTCTGGGGTACTGTTGATTCACAGAAACCTAAAGAAACATGGAATTTTAATCACAGATTAGCCTAAGTCAAAATAAATAATTTTAAGTTCTGGGGAAGAATTCTGCAATTCCAATTTATGAGATGAAAGGTTTGGAAGAAGACCGAGTATATACATGGAGGTTAGCGTAGACTGTGTGCATGTGTATGTGAATATACACAATTGCAAACTCACACACACATATAAATATATATGCTCATACTATATATGTAAAAAGTATAGATACATGTATATCTAAGAATATATAATATATAGACACAAAATTTTAAGTGGAATAGAGAAATATGACTTAAACTATTAAATTGTACTAATTTATCAAAGATTTTATCTATTTTGTATCTTGAAAGTTGGACAATATTTAACACTGAAACAAAATATTGTATTTTAATAAATCTATTTCAAATTATCAGTATTATAGTAAATCTTAACAGTATCCCCTGCATTACTTCATTAAAATCTTCTGAACAATGTCACTCAGTAAAGTGATCCTGAATTGCACTGTTTTAAAAAACCTTTTTGATCTCTCTAAATGTGTTAAATTCCAAACACATGCATCGACACAGAACAATTATGTCTGAGCTTGGCTGTCTTTATCTATTCTCTTACAGGGAAAAAAAATGAGTATTCAGTGTGTACTATGTAAGTGCTAGTCATTGTGCTAAGCGTGAGAATTCAGTAATGAATAAGGAGTGAAACTGCGCTGTAGAGAATGAAAATTATTTAGCAAAGTATAAATCACTGGGGAAGGTACTTGGACCTAGATTACTAGGAATTTCTACAGGTCAAAGGTAAAATTTTTAAGTAAAACTCATTGCAGTAGAATCAGACAATACAAGTTGTTTGGTATGGGAGTGGTGAAAAAACACAGGTCATGGGTAGAAGTTATAAAAATATTCTTGTCAATTCTGAATTGCTGTATAAATGAAACCATGCTAAATCCCCCCTTTAAAATATCAAATGGCCCTAACTGTAATACAGATAAATGACAATGGTTTGGTTAAAACTAACAGGATCAAATGATTTTTCAACTGAGTAGAAATTGATGTATTGTTAACCTTATACCAGCCATGGTTGAGTTATAAATCTCTCAAGTTTGCTCATGTCTTCCTCCTTATGCATTTAGAAAACAATCTTTCTGCCCTGAGATTATGTATAATTCTTGCCAATATCTGACCTACGTCACTCTAACAAATATAAGAGAGAGAATTTATTCTCCCATGTCAAAGTCCTTTTCAATTTCAATTTTTTTTTTTGGCTTTTTGAGACAGGGTCTTGCTGTGCAATTCAGGCTGACCTCGAACTCATGACAATCCTGCCTCAGCCTCCCAATGTTTTCACTTTTCTAAACAGCTAAAAATATTACCATTCTAGATTATTTTTCATATTGCAGTCATGGAGCATAAAAGCTGGAGTTAGTGCCTAACACATCACCACATATGGAATTCTGTAGTTCCTTCCATGAAATGACAATAAGTAACTCTCCAGAACAAATTTTGTCATCTTACCTTGAATATTTGTTTTAAAATTTGTACTATACTGAGAGATGTTTTATAAACAACGGTCTCCACTTGAAAAGAATTCAGTGTGAATAAATTAACTCTAAATTTTTTATAATTGGCCAATATCTGCCATGAAAACATTTTGTCTTTTTAGATGAATCTTAAACCTTGTCATGAAGGAAAAGCATGAGCGACTAAAATTTACTCCATTTATTCAACAAAGTTCATGAAGCCTAATACCTTATATCATAGTTGGTATTGAACAAGCTGACCCCAAATGTGAGACCAGTGCCAAACACCTTAACAGAGCCCTTTTGTTAGCCCAGAATTGTTTACTCAGTGACTTCAGCTCCTGGGATCACTCAGAATCACCAGCAAGCCCACATCAATCATCACTACTAATGAAAACAACTTGTTGAAGCTTTATGAAGTGGAGAATTGTCGCATTGCTCTAACTCTTCAGCACTGAAATGAGAGCAGGTAATTCATCACGATGCTTTCGTTCACAGAGTTGAGTTTCTTCCAAGGTGACCTGTCATAGCTATTAAATTGTTCTGTTTTGTTTGTTTTACTGTGGTAAAAACCATCCAAACAAAGCAAAATAAAGCAAAAAAAGAAAATCCACAAAGAGCAGAAAAATCTGTCATAACAAATATTTAAGTGTAGTACAATACAGCATTATTAACTAGATAAATACACATTGTCTTAGAGCAGATTTCTCAAACTCTTCTGTTTTATGTGACCGAAACTCTACAATCACTAAAGTCCAACACTCTGGAGTTTTTGATACCCCCTAGTTGCCAGTCCTTAAAAAGACATATCAATCACAAGAGAATGCATCATTTAAAAACATGAATACACAGTTGTTTATACAGTATATTGACAAGTTTGTGATTATTAGAATGCATCCATTTCATTTCACCTTATTCTGTACTATTGAGTTAATGAAATAAAGGCTTTACTTTATCATGGTAAAGCCAGTGGTACATACATGAAGAAGACTTAAGAGATGATCCTTTCCCTGGGATAAAAGAGAGTCACACAAGCAAAATTATTACAAAAATCACAGACAATATTTTCACAACCTTCAAATAGCCTCTAGCTCTCGGAAGAAAGAACAGCCTCTTGGGCAGCATCCAGCTGAACCACTTTCAACCAATACCAAATAGGCAAGTGTGTGCCAACAACGACGTGTACAATCAACAATGACTTTTTGTATGATGCATAGCAAATTACTTTACTTCTATTGGTTCATTTCTGTCAGAGATCAAAGAAGAAAACAATGAACTCAGCTTATCAGTGTCACAAATAGATTTTATTTTACTTTGTGTATTCAGAAGAGGTATTAGAAATGCATCAGTCTAGGAAAAACTGAAAAGAAACCAGTGGGCATTAGAATATTGCCCATTTAAGTGACTTCACCATGCAAATCAAAGACTAGAACACAGGCAAAGTCCTTCATTGGCCATAAAAATACATTATCTATCTTGTTACTTTGTATGGATGCTAACTAACTGTAGCCCAAAACATAGAGAAATAAAATTGAAACTTGAATTCTGTCCTTATGAGAACTGAGTGCGAGTTTCATCAGTCATATCCTCTATTGCAAAACTAGAGAATGATTGATTATAAGTTATGCATTTTGATTATAAGTTTCCCCCACTTGTGACAACAAGACATCTTCTTTGATTTAAGTCTATTTGGGCTTCTTTAAGCTCGAGATCCTAACATAGGTGTCCAACCCTACGTTTTCTAAATGGAGCGAAGATTCGTGCCAGGCTGGTGGAGAAAGGACTCTTCATACTTGATACCTGAGCACCTCAATATTTGACCAAATTCCTCATCTCTCACCATTCCAGGTGATGTTTGATTACCTGGCAGCCTTCAGCAAGATTTCTGTCAAGTTGAGTTAGCTAGAATCCTCACCACCACCCTGAACGCTTTCTTTTAGTAATTTTCTGACCACCAAATGCCCCAGTCTTGCCTATAAATCCCACTGTCTTCAGACTTGGAGTCAGTTTGAAATTCTTCTGTGGTATTGCAATGGTTCCTGAATCAAATCTGTTTTGATCACTTTACTGTCCAACTCTAGCTTTTCTCTGAAAGCAATAGGAATTTTTAATTTCTTCAGATCACTATTTCAATTATGATTCGTTTGCACAGACAGATTTAGATGCAAAAATATGTATATACATTTAATTGATGGGAAGTAATTACCGAACTCCTTTTACTTCACTGAGAAAAGACTATTTCTAAAAATCCAAAAATAAATGAAAATTCAATAAATTGCTTAGATTTTTCTCAATCCATTTATTTATGTACTTTTTAGCCATATTAACGAATATAAAGAGGTAGCCACATATAGCCAGTATGTCAGATTTTGAATTCAATTAATCCCAGATTAGCTGTGTTATTTACAAATTCTTTCTGCCCATTTTTCT
>RJWT010003112.1:0-37775 GCA_004365215.1 Cuniculus paca | reverse complement strand
GGAGGAGGAGGAGGAGGAGGAGGAGGAGGAGGAGGAAGATCCTCATGAGACCAGTGGGAGAGGGCTAGAGGCGGAGCAGCTGTCTCGTTACACATCCCATCGTGAACACACACAGCGCGTACCCCCTGTGCTTCAGTCCGCTAGCTGCAGGTGCGTCCATCTGGAAGCTGGATCTCAGGAGCTTTGCCCTGCTGGGAACAGAGGCTGGGTCAGGGATTGTCCCCAAGCCTGATGAGAGCTAGCTGGCGGGGCAGTCGGGTTCCACCGTCCTGTGTGTGTATGTGGTACACGCGCACAGGTGCGTATGTGCATGTGGGTACGTGGGGGACTTGTGTGCGAGTGCATACGAGAGGACAGGGTCACTGCCGCAGAGACGTGGACTGGTGGGGCTGCTCCGAAGCAAGGCTTCCTGGGCGGCTGGCCCACAAGCAGACCCTCCACAGGTCTCCAGGGGCTGTGCTCATGTCACGCTGACAGCAGACCTTCCTGACACCCCAGGGTTCCCAGCCAGCACCCTTCCCAGGGCACATGGCAATGCTGGCAGGACATTAGGGACATCAAGTCCCAGTGCATGCAGATGTGACATTGTAGACTCCACCCCAGACAGCTGCCATTCAGGCTCGCTGACCTAAGCCTTCAAGGCCTCAAACGTGGTCACAGCTGAATCTTTGGCGATTTGCTCGTTGCCCTGTGCTTGTGGGTCTGTGCACAGCCTCCTGTTTTGACCACGGCTGGTAGATGGCACCTCATCACATTTAGAGGACTTGGTGTGACACAGGCGCAGGGAGGGCCACCGTTTAGGACTGTACCTCACGTGTAGGCGTGCCTTTCTCTCCTGAACACACCAGTTTCCTGCCCCGCGCATGCAGGAGATGACACCAGCCTTTGGGTAGTGCGGCGTCCTGTGCCCTCCAGCGTCTCTCCACCACATCCCAGTCGGTTATGTTGGCTCAATTTGGAGAACATGGGAAAAGTATTTGGTAGCTGTAGAGACTTGGGATAATGGTATCTCCCATTCCAACCGCTGTGCAGGTTTTCATTTCTCTTCAGGGCTAGGGGTGCTTGTGCCAAGGACTACCTGGTACTTCTGCTTGAAAGAAGCTGTGTTTGCACACTTAACACTTCCTAAAGAGAGACAGAAAATACAAGTTCTTCACAGTCGAACTAAGATACAAATGTTTTATAGTTTTCTTCCAACACTTTCTCTACAGGACTAACAATTTGAAATTGAAAAGAAGAATCCAATTCTCAAATCTATACCAATGCTACTTAATTAGCCTGACTTACTTGTGCTTCCAATTTGAAATATAATGATCTTGTAAGGTTTTTTTTGGTTTTAAAGTAATGACTTTATTAATAAATATACACCCATATGATGATGAAAATACAAATTGTGGATGCTACTGCATTCTCGTACACACATTTGCACACGAGTAGCTCAAGTTTGTGGACATAAACACACACACGGTATCTACTGGGACTTTGTACAGCAGAGGACAGTGTGCTTATCATCGGTAACTGGGAATTATTTTCTCCATAATTATCTGTAGAAAAAGAAACTGAAAACTTGAAGAACCAAAGAATCTGATTCCTTTAAGTAACACATTTGATTTCCTATAGTATTTAATTTCTCCCAAATTAAATATATTACATTGGGAGCACAGTTGTGTCTTGTAGGAGGCTGGGGAAAGCAAAGGAAATATTTAGGTCTGTCCTAGAGTTTAAGAGCAAATGGATGTGCTATAACAAAACAAAAACGTAATGGCATCAAAATTTTTATATCCGAGGGAGAACAAAGTTTTCAACAACTGTAATGAATTCTTGTGTTTTACTGTAAAGGGATCATAAAATATTACTGCACATAGAGACAATGACTAACAGGGTAAGAGTTACAACATCTCCTGAACTGTTTGTAAAAGCGTCTTAGAATATAAAGAAGTTTTATTTATTTATTCATTCATTTATTTTAGTTCATATTTTAGTTATTCTTACACTGGGTGAATCACCCTTAAAAAATGGATCCAGATTTTTTTTCTCCTTAACTCAGAGAAACTACTTTTATTTCATGAAAAAAAAAATATGTAAATCCACACAAGCATCAGTTTGGAATGAATAATACTTTGACAGAGGTTTCTTCAAAAAGTAGATAAAAAATAGAGTTTTTGGTTTAATTAAAATACTAATTAGAAAAATATCCTCGAATATTAAAAATCAATGCAGATACTACTTATTTTCTTGCAATATATGGTGCCAGTATATATATATATTTTTTCGGCACCAGGGATTGAACTCACGACCTTGCACTTGCCAGGCAGGGGCTTAGACTGCTGAGCTAGATCCCCAGCCCTGTTTTTGAGACAGGGTTTCACTATGCCATTCAGGCTGGCCTTGAGCTCACTTTGTAGCCCAGGCTGGTCTCGAACTCACAACGATCCACCTGTCTCAGCCTCCCGAGTGCTGGAATTACAGGCGTGAGCCACCACGCCTGGCTTACAGTGCCAGTATATTTTTAATACCTAGTGCAAGACTCCAAAGATTGTATCAAAATCATCCCCTAGTGAAGATTAGTTGTACAAGGTTATGTCTGTCAAAAAATGAAAAATTTCATCTGTATTACCCTATTTTTTAATATGGTAATAAATAAGGCATGTTAAAATACTTTTTAAAGAAAAAGTAAAGCAAACTTACTTAATAGCACATCATTTTCTCTGGTGAACTGGGTGTCTGGGGTTGTATCTTGTTTAAGTGTCTTCTCATTTTGCTTTTTTAGTTTAATTCCTAGGTTGATGCTTGTAAATTGCCCATGGTAAGAAGCTTTATTGCTAGTATCTAGAGCCCTTGGGAAATGACTGTTTCTCAGCGGTGTCTTTGGGGTCTAGCTGGCTCTGGGTTTTGAGGCTGGTGCAAGAGCCCACCTCTTCAGGTCACTGTGGAGGGGAAGTTGCTGCCTACCTGGGCCACCACCTGGTTCTTTGGGACTGGCCTGTACAATTTTTATGACCCTTAGGCAATCTCCTGGTATGCCAGGAAGAAAAACTAGTTAGAACAATGATGTCACTTTGGTTAAAATACAATCAGTAATAACAATAGCATCAAACACAGCCTAGAAAATGATAAACTGAGGTAATTATTCATTTGCCTTTAACCATATGAATTAGATTTGTGGTTCTATAACAAAATCTGAAACCAGAAAATTGCATGCAGTGAGTATACTCTCAGTGTGGCAATTTTACCCTCAATGCAGAAAATTTAAAAGGGGTTGGGGAGGGGAATAGAGAAACAGAAGGAAACGAAGAGATCAGAAAGCAAAGCTGGAGGACAAAGGATCACAGAAACTGTGGGAAACTGGTGCAGAAGACAGGAGGGAAAGAGAGAAGGAAGAAATAAAAACAACAGAACAGAACAACAAAAACTTAGAAACAATGTTCACACTCATGAAAACTAGAACAAACAATGGAGAAAAAACAAAAAGTAAAAACAAAAAAAAAGAAAAGAGAGGCCAGGCTTGGTGGCACATGCCTGTAATACCACTACTTGGGAGGCTGAGGCAAGAGGATCTCTGCAAGTTCAAGGCCAGCCTAGACTATATAGCGAGACTGTCTCAAAAAACAGAACAGAGCAAAACAAACAAACAAACAAACAAACAAACAAAAAACAAGAAAGAATGAAAAGAAAAAAAAAATGTCCATTTCAAAGTGTGTCTCGGCTGCTACTGGGAGACAACATGCGTAGACAGAGTCCAGATCCACTGATCAGTCCCAGCCAGCCAGCGACAGCTCCATGGCGGGGTGGTGGATAATCCCAGTTCACCTGCACCCCTTTTCCACTGAAGTTTAGGCTGGCCCCTGGCTGCGAGGCTAGAACCAGACTGGCCCAGCCTGCAGCTGTCTGCTTGCCCATGTCGGCTTGAACTCTCGGGAGCCTGCAGGTGGAGCCAGCAGCCCCTCTTGGTCCCGAGCCCAGTCGACCTGTCTCCTGGATGGCTGCAGGCCAGTTGCCCTCTCCTGGGGGATCTCTGACCCAAAACAGCGCACCAGCCACCACAGTCTGCTGCGTCCACTGCTCTACTCCACTGGTGTGCTTCTTTGTGGGGGTTCTGGGGTTGGCAGCAGTCACTGTGTGTCTACAGGTTCCAGCTACCTATGGGGGGGCCACTGTAGAGTGCTTCAAAGCTTGGGGCATCTGAGGACACCTGAGACATGAACTCACTGTCTAGTGCAGGCACACAGTGCGATGCACTCTGTAACCGTGACTTAGCGTTAGACCACCGTGCATGCACTGCACAGTTAAGTCAGTGTAGACGAATGTAAATATGTGATAATGGCATGTATAAGGGTTAAACATAAAGACTCAGGTGCTCTCTCCCTGCTCCTGCTTGCTGTTTTGCTGATGTCTCTTTCATGTGCTTTCTTTGGGAACCTTACCTGCGAATTTACTGCTTCAGCCCCTTGACCCTGACACTGTCCCTCCCGGGCAGTGAGTCTGGGCTTAGGGAGAAGGGCAGCCTGCCTCCTCCTCCTCCGTCTTCGTGAAGTTTCTCTCTTTGCTCTCCCTGTGGGCTCCAGTCCTCACTTCAGATCCTTCCTGGGTCCTGGGCACCCACTTCCCTCCTCCTCCTCTGCTTCGTGTTGTTATGTTCCAGCATCTGGACACCAAACCTTGGAGAGGCTCTTTCTTTGTTGCTCACCACCCTACCATCTTCCTGGAAGTCTGAAAGATCATTTTCGGACCCAACAGTTTTTATATAGAATAACGAAATCTCTTTTGTGAAGAACAGAAGCACGCAGTATACAATTAGCAATCTGCCTTTTAAGGAGCAATTGTATAGTGCAGGGAAAGGGCCAGTTTCCCCAGCCAATTATATTAAAATACAGGCAATGGCTCAATGTGCTATTTCAGTGTATATTATAATGAGAGACGGTGTTACAACAGGTGCACAATAGAGTCTTCAGATTATATAGAAGGAAAAATATTTTGCATTTTAAGACTTCATTTATACTGTCACCTACATGTTTTGTTTAGCGTGGCACCAGTAAACTATTCACGTGGAGAGAAGTTAAGTGGACTCAGCAGATGTTCACCAGTGTGTAAATCTAATATCCCAGGTAACTCTGCATGTGAGCAATAAATTCAGCTTTCTCAACTGTGCTGCCCATCCACTACTTCAGCCATTTGTCCCCCTTTTCCCCTGGGACATAGCTCCTGATAATAAACACCATGACGAACACATCTCCTTTAGTTCACCCTTTCATAAATACATATGCAAAATGAAAGGGCAACGTCAAATGAACTTATTGTAAAACGTGCAACCAAATTCTCGACAATGGTAAGTTATTCTGTGGTGGAACAATTAATTAAACAACTGTCTTTATTTATTTATTTTTTGTGCCAAGGATCGAACTCATGACTTCACTTTTGCCAGGCAGGTGCTTATGCCACTGAGCTAAATCCCCAGCCTAAACAACTGTGTTTAGGAACTAGAAAGGACTCCTAAGCAGCCAACTGCTGAACATCATTTTAATAAACAGCTAAATGACAGATACAGAAAAAAAGTGGATATATTGCACACATGAATAAAAATGCAAGCATTTGTGTCAGAATTTATACTGTTGTGAGAAAATTATTAATTTTTTAATATATTCTAAGCTTCTGCAAAAAGAAACTCTTTTAGCACTGTAGCTGCTAGAATGTTACAACTGATTACTTGCTTATCCAACATTGTTCACTATGGTTTGTGCGAAGCCAACATTGTCGAGATCACTGGTCGCCAGTGCACACACAGCCCCCACATAGAATGAGACACCTCTTACTTACAGAGTAGAACAAAGTCCAGCTCATTGTATCAGGCATCACAGGAACACCTGAAGGCTTGTTGCTTTTTTCCAGATCGATTGAGATTGTTGTTTTTCTTTAGTTCATCTTTGTATCTCTGCTTCTGCCATTTGTAGTCTGCAAGTGTATTTCATTTGGCGGGTCTTATCTCTGACAAATTATTGGTTTGTGGCAGTATTTGCTTTGCTGGGAGCAATACATGTCAAACTGATCAGTGGCTGTCATGACATCTTCATTGAGGCAGGAAGTCTTGCCAGGGCCACAGAGCACTAGATTATTGCTGGCAACAGGATGCATCATTTTCTGTTGCCGGTCTGGAAGCGACTACTAACATACATATTAGCAATGACAAATTTGCTGCAGGTACTTCACTAGAGAAAGGGCTGTACCTTTCCAACATCAACATTCATAACCTGACGTCCCTCTACTTGGAATTCTACAAGCATTGAAATCGGCAGGCCACTCTGTCCAGCAGCCCGATCGTAGTAAAATTTTAGTGTTTTCTTTTACTACCTGTGAGGATGGTACTTTTAGCAAAGTCTTAACTAGACATGTTAATAAGAATCACTTTACTATTTTTTTCACTTGACTTTCATTGAGCTATATTGGGGTTAATCTTTTGGCCCTTTAAAAGGTACTATGTGCTTGGAAGGACTGGGAATCGAGCTTTCTGTTTATTTCTCAAATGCTCACTTGAATCGCCCCTGCTTAGTTTTCAAAAGGTGGCTTCCTGCATCGCTATTCATGGGTGCACTGCGCCCTCTCTTTCCCTTTGTAAATTTGGACAATTCATGCCCCTGCCCTCTCTTTGGTGTCCCGAAGTCCTTGTTGATGAAGTGCTGTTGCTTAGCAACCGGTTAACGAGTTCTTCCTCTGTGGCAAATGACAAAAGAGTGGATCAGAACCTTCACAACTTTTATTTATCCAACACAGATACAGTTTCTTTTATGGAGAGACAGTGCAATTTTGTGTCTTTAAAACACCCTAAGATTGAAAATATGCTCTTTTAAAAAAAATTTCTTATGAACTTTCTTGATTTTGAAACAATCCTTTTCCTTAAAAAGATTCTTTGTAATGAAATAAGGTAAATCTTTTTCCACTAATTTCAAAGAACACAGACAGAATTGTAATCTATTAGAAAAACTCTAAAATACCTTTTCAAAAGAAATTGTTTCATATAAATAGTGTTTAGAACGGAAAGAGAATGATGCTAAAGTATTCCTCACATTATCTTATATCAAATTTGAATATATAGGGAAGACCAATTGGGGACTCATAGTATAGTACTGGGACATTGGGAGGTATCAAAAACTTTTTAAAAATGCCTTTAAAGTTAGCACCTAAAATCCCAGCACTCTGGGAGATAGCCAGGAGGATCATAAATTTGAGCCCAGTCTGAGTAACTCAGTGTCTCAAAAAACAAAACAAAACAAGACAAAACAAAACAGAACAAAACAGCCTGGGATGTAGCTCAGTGTGGAGCTCCGGTTCAGACAGCGGTACTACAAAACTCAACCAACGAGCAAACAAAAGTCTTCAAGAAATTCTAACTTTCAATTCTATTGGACTGGGAAGCAAACAAAGCTATAGCGAAGCTCTCATTTTGTCATTAAGAACTGTAACTCTGCAGTCTTCACCTGCTCAATAAACTGTTCTTAAAATGCCTGTCTGTTGCTAGGGAGGGAGGTAAAAAGAGTATGTGTTTATCAGAGGTGGCGGTGCACGCTTGTAATCCCAGCACTCGGGAGACTGCGGCAGGAGGATCGCTGCAAGTTCAAGGCTAACCTGGGCTTGATAGCAAACCCAAGGCCAGCTTGATTGAACTGCACAGCAAGACCCTGTGTCAAAAAACAAAACAAAACAAAACAAAACAAAACAAAACAAAACACGGTTTAGCCACTTTTTAAAAATTTAACTACCTAAAAACAAATCTCAAAAAAGACCCCTGAAGCTTACACTGTATAAGATTTGTAAAGTTCTAGGAAGCTCACATTGGCCAGGATGCAGTGAAAGCACTTAGGGTTAGGCTCTCCCTCTCATTGGAACTGGAAATTCTGGACACAATTAAATACTAACTTCCTGAGGCCTCCGACAGCACACAGTGGCAAGTGAATTGGAAAGGGGAAGAGGAGGAGTCATAACATCAAGACGCCATGGCCACGGGAATGTGTTTTCCGGATTTCTGTTCCCTTAAATCTGAGCTTTGACTTAAAGACTGCCCGGTCAAGGAACTCCCCCGCTGAGCTCCTTGTGAACCTGCAGTGGGAAGGGAAATTTCTCTGTCTCTCTGCCTCTGTCTGTGTGTCTGTCCGTCTCCGGCCTGCACAGAAGCTGGGAACCCCTTCCTAGGTTTCTTCTACCCAGGACTCCCTGGCTCCCAGTGGGCCTCCTTTCTTGGTGCTCTGGGTAGAATCATGGGATTCCTGTCTTGAGTACTGTGTTCCGTCCCTCTAGCGCCCCCTGCCTGTGGCAAAAGAACTGCACCCAGGCGGAAAACAGAAAAAAAAAAAATGCAGATTCTCCCACAGTTTTCTGAGCCCAGGGTCACTTTTTCCTGCTTCCTTTGCGTAACAAGACAGGTTTCCCTTCAGAGGTGCAGCTCTTGTGCCAAGGTTTGGCCTCTGCAGTCCTCTATGACTAGGGTTCTCTAGGTCAGGACAAGAGAGAAAAGAAGACCTAAAAAAAAGGGCACAGAACTGGGGTCACTGTCGTGCTGGCCCTCCAGCTCCATCTATCAGAACATTTAAAGGAAAGTATTGCAGACCGCTGTTCCACAAGCAGCGTGTGGCAGTTCCAGCTCCTCGCATTCTTCTTAGCCCGGGGAAGTGAGCTGTCTTCTTCTAGCCGTTCTAGCAGGGGTAGAGCAGGATCTCACTGAGATTTTTTAAAAACAGCTTTCCTGAGATATAATTTACATACATTCCACTTATGTAAAGTGCAAACCTAACAGTTTTTGTTATATTGCAATCTTAACTTAAAAAAAATTGTAAAATCTATGTAACACAATCTCCCCCTTCACTATCTTTAGGCGTAGAATTCAGCAACTTTAAATATATTCACGATGTTGTGCAATCATCACCACTACATAGTTCCCTAATTTTTACCCCTGCAAACAGAAACTGTAAATTACCCAACAGCTTCATTCCCCCAGGCCCTGGTAAGCTTGGGGTTACTTTCTGCCTTCATGAATTTGTGAAATTTAATCTATGTTTAATTGTATTTGTCCTTATTTCCCTCAAAAGTGTAGCTCTGGCTTTTTTCACTTAGTATGCTTTCTAGATCATTCACGTTGCGGCATGTATCAGAATTCATTCCTTTTCATGACGCGCAACACTCCGGAGTATGATATGCCGTATTTTATTTATCCATTCACGTTTTAGAGGGCATTTGGGATGTTTTTGCTGTTGGCTATTATGAATAATGCTATTATGAACATTAGTATATCTGAGTCACTGTTTTAAATTCCTTTGGCTACAAACCCCAGAGCGGAGAGCTGGACAAGTCTTTTTAGTAATTAAATTTTTATCTTTCTGAGGAACTAAAAAACTGTTTTCCATAGGGCCTACTACATTTTATAATCCTGCCAGCAGTGTATATTGTCTGCACGTCATCGATTATTGCTACTTCCTGTTTTTTAAAAACTGAAGCCCTCTAGCGCGTATCTTGTGGTATTTACTTGTATTTACATAGCAGCTAATATTGTTGAGTATCTTTTTATGCTTATTGGCTGTTTGCATATTCTCTTTGGAAAAAGGTCTTTTCAGATCCTTTACACAGTTTTGAATTGGGCTGTTTTTTGTGCTTGCATTGTAGAATTTCTTCATATTAATGCCTTATTACATAGCTGATTTCCATACATAGGTTCCCGTTCTTTGAGTTGCCATCTGCTTTCCTGATAGAGTCCTTTGATGAACAAGTTTTAAGTTTCAATAAAGTTCCATTTATCTATTTTTTTTTAAATTGCTTGTGCTTTTGGTGTAATGTAAGGGGATAGATTTTTTTTTTTGAGACAGAATCTCACTATGTAGTGCAGGCTGGTGTTGAGCTCATAAGCGATCCTCCTGCCTCAGCCTCCCAAGGGCTGGAATTACAAGTGTGTGCCACCACATCCGGCCACCTATGTTTTCTTACGAGTTTTATAGTTGTAGTTCCCTTTTCGCCCTTTCTCTCTTCTCTCCTCTATCCCTTTCTTTTTTGAGAGGGTCTTATACTGTAGTTTACACTTATCTTAGCCAAAAGACTGAGAAGCGATTACACTATAGTTTAGGCAGCCTTGAATTTTTTTTTTTACGAGCAGGATATATTTATTGAGAGAGAGAAAGCTTCTGTCTGAGAGAGAGACAGGAGTCCCAAGTGGGTTGCCAAAGATTTTGGCTTTTTGAGAGACTTTTATAGAGTAAAAACCACGACGTGAGGTGGGTCCAAGAAGGGAAAAAGCTGGGAACTCGTAAGGCAAACGGGCATAAGGTGGGACAGAACTATGGTCAACCAATAAGATTAATTGTTGAGGTAAAATTGACCAAATCAGGGATGAATGGGGAAGTGAGTCATGTAGCAACCGAGCATTCTTAAGGATCAGTGACTCTTCCTATAGGGGATTGGGATGGTCAAGGTGATCCATACCTATTTAGAAAGTTAATCGCTGATGTTTCTACTTAGGGTGTGGTTGTATTTGTTTTGCCTTGTCTTGAGATCTGGCTTATAGCAGGAGGTGTCTGTCTCCTTCAAGGCCACAAGACATCTGGTCCTCTGTGTCCGCTTTCTCGAGGGCCTGGCCCTATCTGACGGCCTATAATATTTCCTGTAATATTCCCTGCTCTGAAGAAGTCTCCCAAACTGCCATGAGGGAGAAATGGGTGATGACTGATCTGGCTTCTTCAGGCTGAAAGAGGTCATAGTTGTTTATTGGCAGTCAGAGATATTCTACAGAGGGTCTGTCTAAAGGCCCTCAAGAGACACCAGACAGTTCCATCCTGGATGGGCGTACAGCTCTAAGTCTCCATCCAAGGATCTCGGTGGGACCTCCAAATGATACAGGGAACAAAACTCCCAGCCTACTGGATGTTTGGTGAGTTTGTGTTCTCTAAAATTGAAGAATGAATTTTAGGAACAACAGAGGTTACGAGCAGGATATATTTATGGAGAGAGAGAAAGCTTCTGTCTGAGAGAGAGTCAGAAGGGGTCCCGAGTGGGTCGCCCCTGCCTTGAATTTTTGATCCTCCTGCCTTGAGCAGCAGATTCCACACATGTGTCACCAGACTTGGTGATCGCAGTTCTTAAATTAATGGTACAATTTCTTCCTTTCCCAACAGAATGTCTTTTCTTTTCCTATCATGTTGGCTGAAACTTCTAGTATTTTGTTAAATAACAGTGATGGGAATGACTTTTTTTTCCTCTATTCTTCATCTTTGGGGAAAATCAGTCTTTCACCCTTAAATACAACATTAACTGCAGAAGATGTGGTGCAGTTTTTTCTATTTTTTTCTTTCTTTTTTGGTAGAGTATCAAGACAAAGAAATCCCTCCTCTATTTCTAGTTTTTCTGATGAGTGGAGCCTTACTTTTGTCCATCTCTTTTTTTTTTTCCTGCATTAATCGATACGGTCATGTAACTTTTTGCTTTTACCCTGATTTTGATTGAACTAGGCCTATATATCTAGATTATATCTCACTTGGTCATGATGTATAATTCTTTTTTTGTACTGCTGGCTTCTATTTGCTAATATATTTTTCAATATTTTCACATCTCTTTTCACGAAGGATGTTGGTCTATGGTTTCTTTTTTTTTTTTTTTCCTGGCACCAGGGATTGAACTCACGACCTTGCGCTTGCTGGGCAGGTGCTTAGACTGCTGAGCTAGATCCCCGGCCTTGTTTTTGAGACAGGGTCTCACTATGCCGTTCAGGCTGGCCTTGAGCTCACTTTGTAGCCCAGGCTGTCTCGAACTCACAACGATCCGCCTGTCTCAGCCTCCCGAGTGCTGGGATTACAGGTGTGAGCCACCACGCCTGGCTTGGTTTCTCATTTCTATACTGTCTTTTGGTGTCATGGTAGTTCTGGTATCATGGTGTCATGGTACTATCTTGGTAACTGCCTTGGTTGGAACAGCTGTAACAAAGTACAGTGGGCTGGGTGGTTTATAAACAAAAAAAGTTTTTTTTTCACATTTCTGCATGCTGAAGTCTGAAATTGGGGTGCTAGCAAGGTTAAGTTCTGGTGAGAACCTTCTTCTAGATTTCAGACTGCCAAGTTCTCATCAGATTCTCACCTGGGAAAAGGATGGTAGGCTACTTCCAGGGCACCAGAGTTAGGAAAGTCAAGAAGTTAGAATTAGGGAGGGCAAAAGGGGTCATTAATGTAAAGCTCAGAATAATGAATGTTCCTGTCTCTTATTTGCTCTGGAAAAGATTAATGCTAAATTTTTAGAACTTTGGTTGAATTCTCTCATTAAATCATCTGGGTTTGTATATTAATTTTTAAAGAACTTTTTAGGTTACCCTCTACAGTTATTGGGCTATTCAAATTATCTCTTTCACATTGAGAGAAATGTATGCTTTCTAAGAAATTGGTCCATTTCATCCAAGTTGCCAAATTAATGTGAATTTTTATAATACTCTCTTTTTAGCCAGGGATTCCTGTAGAGGCTGTAGTGATGGCCGCCACTGTTTCATTTCTGATATCGGTAATTTGTGTGTTCTCTCTTGTCATTCTTACTAGAAGTTTATAAATTTAATGATCTTTTCAAAGAACCAGCTGTTTGTTTAATCTCTGTCTCTCTCTCTCTCTTTTTGGTTTCCAGTTTCATAGCTTTCTACTCCACCTTATTATTTCCATCTTTCTACTTGTTTTTCAAGTTTCTTGAAGTGGGGGGGTTAGATTTTTCTCTTTTCTAAGAATTTAGTTATAAATTTCCTTTATCAGCTCTTCCCTGATTCCCATAAACTTTAATATGTTATATTATCAATGTCATTCAGCTCAATGTCGTTTTTAACGTCCCTTGGGACTTCTCTGACCCATCCATCCATTACTTACAATGTTGTTTAGTTTTCAAATGTGTGGAGATTTACCTGTTACCTTTATTACTTTCTAGTTTGATTCCATTGTTATCAAAGAATGCATTATACCTGTTTTAAATTTTCTTAAAATTGTTGAAGTTTGCTTCATTTGCCAGGATATGGTGATTTACATATATGTTCTGTGGGTATTTGCATGTGTATTTTGTTCATCCAGGGTAGAGTTTTAGACAAATGTTAACTAGATCTTGTTGTTTGTGTGTTGCTTCATCGTTCTGTATCTTTCCTGATTTTATCAGTTGCGAAGAGAGTTGTAGTCTCCAATTACAATTGTGGTGTTTTTGTTTTTGTTTTTTTTTCCTCCAGTACTGAGGACTCAACCCAGGGTTTTGCTCATGCTAGGTAAGTAAGTCTTCTACCACAGAGACATATTCCCAGCCCTTTTTATTTTTGGAGACAGAGTCCCACTGTGTTTCCTGGGCTGTCTTCAATCCTGCAATGCTCTTTACTCAGGCTTCCAAATAACTCAGATTACAGGCCTGTGGCACCACACCCAACTTTTGTCAGTTTTCGATTCACATATTTTGCAGCTGTTGTTGGTTTGTGTATCACATTTAGGATTGTTGTATCTTGACAATTTACCCTTATATCATTATATAATGTCTCTGGTAATTTTCTTCCTGAAATTTACTTTATGTAGTATTAAAATAAAAACTTACTTCGTTTGATTAATGTTCACATGGCCTATTTTTCTATCATTTTACTTTCATCCTACTTGTGTCATTATATTTGAAATGAGTTTCTTGTAACTACCATATAGTTTGGTCTGTCAAACTATATATCTTTAATTAGTGTACTAAATGATTTATATGCAGTATAATTATTGATGATAGAACTTAAATTTTCCATTTAATCTTTTGTTGCTGTTTTCTGTTTGTTCTATGTCTTGTTTTTGTTTATTTTCCCTGTGTGCTTCTTTGGCCATTTTGTGAGTATTTTTTGCATCTATAATGTTTTTGTGTCTCCTTGTGTATCTTCTTTAGTGATTGCTCTGAGTATTAAACTCCATTTACATGACGTAGTCACGTAATGGTGCCATTTTGCTAGTTCAGATGAAGTGCAAAGCTTTATTTCCCTTTGCCCTCCCACATTTATAGTGTAATTGTCTCAAGTATTTCTTTTATATTCTCTGTGCATATGTCATCATTTATATTATCTCTCTTCATTGCCCCATCATACCTGTTATGGTTTGTGTCTAGGTGTCCCCCCAAGCCTCATGCAGTCATGCAGGATGAATCTAGCATTTATGATTGGTTCATTGTCTAGTGCTGGGATTGGTGGTGTGAATGCTGCACCCACCCAGGGGCCGAGCCAGTATACAATATAAGGGAGGGAGGAAGCTGTGTTTTTTCCTCTTTTTGCCTTTCACTCTTGTTGGTTGGGGCCTCCATGAACGGCTGCCCTGCAGCCACGCCACCCTGCCTTGGAGCCAGCTGAGTATTGACTGAAACCTCCAAAAAAAACCTGTAAGAAATAAACCTTTCCTTCCTTCATGTTGGGCGTCAGGTATTTTGTCTTAACAACAAGAAAAAAGTAACCAAGACAATATCTAATTTAGAAAACTCGATATGAAAAATAAGTGTTTTTATCCCATTTTGATTCATTTTTCTTCCTTCACTTTTTTTTTTTTGGTCTTTTTGAGATTGGGTCTTGCTATGCAGCTCAGGTTGGCCTTAAACTCAAAGCAGTCCTTCTGCCTCAGCCTCCCAAGCATTGAGATTACAGGCATGTGCCACCACATCCGGCTTCACTTTTAATGCTTCATGATTTCAAATCTTTTGCTTCTGTTCTACTTAGAGAAATTCCTTTACTCATTCTTTCAGAGTAGATCTGATGCCAAGTCCTCCTAATTTTTCTCCATCTGAGGATCTCGATTCCAACATCATTCCTTAAGTGCACTGAGTCTGAGTTCTTTTGTTTTTGTAGAGAGATATTTTGCCACTTCCTCCTGGCTTCCATTGTTTCGAATGAGAAACTCATTGTCCTTTTATTATTTCTTCCTTTGGTAAAATTTCATTTCTCTCCTGCTTTTGAGATTTATCAAGTTTTCAGAAATTTGGCTAACCCACATTCTGGTACAGATTTCATTGAGTTTATCCTATGTGGGTCTTATTCAGCTTCTTTTATCTGTAGGCTTATGTCAAGTCTTGCCAAATCTGGGATGTTTCCAGCCGTGATTTCTTCACCTACCTTTTCAGTTCTAAAATCTCCATTGGCTTTTCGTATCTTGTTTCTTTGCTGAAACTTGCTATTTTTCATGTGCTTAAGTATGTTTACTGGAGCATTTTCATGATGGCAACTTAAAATTAATGTTAAATATACCACCTCTACAATTTTGGTGTTGGCATTTCTTTATTCTTTTTTTTTCCATCCAGGTTGAGATTTCCTCTGGTCTGTCTATGATGAATGATATTTGAAACATACATTTAAGGTATTATAGGACACTGCATTATTATTGTTATTATTATTATTATTTTTTTTTGCAGAACTAAGATTGAACAGCAGACCTTACACTCAGCTATATTCCCTGCCTTTTAAAAATATTTTAAAAGGGAGTCTCACTAAGTTGCCCAGTTTGGATATAAACTTGCAATACTCCTCTCTCATCCTCCTCTACCTTATGGCAGGAACAAAAGTCCTGACGAATCCCTACTTGGGCTTATCTGAATCCACCTTGATAGAGAAATTGGGGTCTCTTTAATGACTGATAAACATGGAAGATTCTGTTCCTCTCTCAGCCTTTTCTGGTAGGGCTGAGGGTCTGGCTGTAGTTTCTTGTGTGGCTGAAGTAGAGTGTTAAGTGGTTATTGGCTAAAAGTTTTTTTTGTTTGTTTGTTAGGCTGTGCCTTTTTCCTGGTCCTTCAATTAAACAGAGAGCTGACTTTCACTGAAGTTTTTAAAATTTTGTCTACATCCCTTGTTACTCCCATGTTGTCACTTCTGCAGCACACCTAAGACACATGCAGCAGAAAGAAGGCCCACAGAAGGTACCGCTGAGTTTGTCCTACCAGTCGGTCTCTTTTCTCACCTTCGAAGGCTTCTTATCCTTTTTCTATACACAATATTCAAGGCCTTAGTTCTACTTAGTAGGAAGAATTGGAAAATGTATTTCCACTCCATCTCTCTAGATTCAGCAGAAGTTGTCGACCAGGGAGGGTAAAACTTTTAGAGCTTTCGATGATAGCAGCTGCCTGCAGCATGGATGCCCTAGGTTCACCACCACTGTCTCAGACCACGTGGGATTGTGGATGCGGTGTGATTTAAACCCACTGTCCTACTTTGTTGCATATATCTTTTATTTCTTTTTCCCTGCTTTTCTACCTTTGTTTAGATTAACAGAATATTTTTACGATCTGGCTCAGTCTCTGTTTTAGTGGCTCCTCACCTTTGCTCTTATTTCAGTGGATGCTATAGGGTTGTAGCTTACATCTTTAACTCAACTTACTATTGGCTAACTTTCACATTGCTGGTACAAAGCACCTGACACCTACAACTTAAAGGAGTGGTGTAAGTAGGCTCACGGTTTCAGAGTGTATAGTTGGCGGGCTCTGAGGGAGAGGTGTAAAGACCGGATGGCACTGTGGAGTAAGGCTGCACACCTCACGGTGACCAGGAAGCAGCACGCCAGGTGAGAACCATCTCTTAGTCTTTCAAGTGATGTTGCGCTGCTCCACATAGCATGGATCTTAGGATAATGTACTTTCATTTCTCTTCCCTGCGCCTTTGCACTAACATCTTCCTGTGTATGGAGTTTATTTATACACATAATATGAACCCCACAATACATACTATAGACTGAATTGTGCCCCCATACATATGTTGATGCTTTAACCCCCGGTTTGATTGTAGCTTGGAAGCAGAACCCACAAGGAGCCAATTACAGTGCAATGGGCTCCTGAAGCAGGGCCCCGATGTGAATACCGCCCTGTGAAGAGGAGACATGGGGAAGCGCTTTCTATCTCTTTGCTCCCTGATGCGTTAGGGCACAGCGTGAACGTGCCCCTGTGTGAACCAGGAAGACGGCTTCCACCAAAACCTGACAAGTCCAGCACCCTGTTCCGAGCGCTGAGTTCTGGCTTCCACAGCTGTGAGGAAACAGCTACTATTTAGGCCACCTGGTTCATGGTATTTTGGTACAGTAGCTGACCTAACACATAGTTATTCTTTTCTTTACCTTTGATAAACAGTTGATAAACAATAGTTTCTTAAAGATATTTAAGTAGGAGGGTGAGGGATTTAGCTCAGTGATTCAAGCGCTTGCCTGGTAAGCACAAGGTTGTGAGTTTAATCCCGGTACCCAGAAAAAAATTTTTTAATTAAGAATCTCCGTAGTTATCCCTTCTGGTTCCCTTTATTCACTTGCTTAGGACCAGATTTTCATGTGGGATCATCATCTTCCTTCCGTCCAAAGGCTATCGTTTAACATTTCTTTTACCTTTCCTATATCTGAAAAGCTACTTCTTTTGCCTTCATTCTGTTATTTTAAAATTTTTATTAGCGTGTTCGTAGTATATGCTTACATTCACCTCAGGGAGTAGGCACATGTACTTAACACATCTTCATTCTTTTTATTCCCATCCCTTCCCTTCTCTCCATTTCTAATGCTCCTTCCAACCTTTTCTTTTTTATTATGTGTTTGCAACACATAATAATTACATTCATTGTGGGTAGCTGATATACGTACACAACACAGCTCAATTTTTTCATACCCCACCCCACCCTTCTTGGTCCTCTTCCCATTTGTAAAAGACCTGTCTTCCTGTTTCCTTTTACCTGATATTTGAGCTCGTGTCTGATTTATTTCACTTAATATTATGGTCTTGAGGTACATCCATTCCCTACAAATGACTCAAGCTTATCTTTCTTGATAGCAGGGTGACACTCCATTCTGTATGACACATTTTCTTTATCTTTTCATCTGTCGATGGACATATAGGCTGCTTTCAAGAGCTCGCTATTATGAACTGTGCTGCTATAAACATTAGTATGCATGTTATCACTTTTGGAAAGATGTCCAGAAAGACAGTAGCTGGGTCAAATGAAGCTTCTAGTGTTAGTTTTATTGAGGACTCTCCATACTGATTTCCATAGCAGTTGTACTAGTTTACATTCCCAATAGCAATATAAGAGGGTTCTTTTTTTTCTTTTTCACTGCAGCCTCACCAGCATTTGTATTTGATTTTTTCCTGATTGCCATTCTTCTTGGTGTAAAAAAAATTTAAGCAATCTCAGTATTGTTTTAATTTTCATTTCTCTAATGGCCAGTCATGCTGAACACATTTTTCATGCATTTATCAGGTGCTTGCATTTCTTCCTCGGAGAAGTGTCTATTCATTTCAGTTGCCCATTTTTTGATTGGGTCTTTTATTTTTGAGGGGTAGGGCCTAAATTTTTTGAGTTCTTTATATGTTCTAGATATTACTTTTTTTTTGCGGCACCGGGGATTGAACTCATGACCTTGCGCTTGCCGGGCAGGCGCTTAGATATTAATCTTTGGAGATGTTGCTGTCAAAATCTTTTCCTCTTCTATAGATGGCTTTTATTCTGTTCATTGTTTCCTTCATGGTTCAGAAACTTTTTAATTTGATATAGTTCCATTTGTTGACTCTTGCTGTTATTTCTTGTGCAACTGACATTCTGTTCCGGAAGCCCTTGCCTGCACCCATGACTTCAAGAGTTTTACCTATCTTCCAGGAGGGTAAGTGTTGCTGTTTCAATATTTAATCTTTGATACATTTTGACTTTAGTACCCGGGGACAGATCTGATCTAACTTCAGCTGTCTGCATAGAGATAACAAGTTTTCACAGCACTATTTGCTGGAGACGCTACACCCTTCAGTGTAGGCTTTCGGCTTCTTTTTCAAAGCACAAACAGCTGAATGTGCCCAGAGTTGTTTCTGCATCCTCTATTCTGTTCCACTGACCCACGTGTCTGGTTTTTTTTTCCCCCTCTCCCAATACCATGCTTTTTTAAATCACGGTAGCATTGTAGTATAACTTCAAGTCAGGTATAATGATGCCTTCTACTTTGCTCTTATTGCCCAGGATTGGTTGTACTATTCTGGGTTCCTTCTTCTATTTTGATTGGGATTGAAGTAAATCTTTTTATCAGCTTTGGAAGTAGGGCCTTTTCAACAGTATTGCTTTTGCATAACCAAGAACAGGGGGTACCTTTCATTTTCTGATAATTTCAATTTCCTTTCTCAGAGTTCAACAGTTTCTGTTGCAGAGGTCTTTCATTTCCTTAGGTTAATTGGTAACTTTTCTTGATGCTACTAGAATGGCACTTTCTGAATTTCTTTCTTGGTGAGTTCATGACTGATGTACAGGAATACTATTGATTTTTGGAATTTGATTTTCCATCCTGTTACACTGCTGAATTTGGTTAATAATTTTAGAAGTCATTTGGTGTAATTTTTGGGGTCTTCTGTGTGGAAGTTATGTCATCTGAAAATAAAATTTGACTTCTTCTTTTCCTGTATTTATCTTTTGCATCTCCTTCTCTTGCCTGGCTGCTCTGGCTAATATTTCCTGTATTTTAATGAAGATGAGTGGTGACAGTTGACACTCTTATCTTGTTCTTGGTTTTAGAATTATCACTTTCAGTTTCTCCCCATTTAATGTGATGTTGGCTGTTTGTCATAAATTGCTTTTATCAGATTGAGGTATGATCTTTCTAGATTTTCTTCAGGATTTTTTTTAAATCATGAGAGTGTATTTTTTTTCAAAAACATTTTTCTACATCTATTGATATGATCATGTGATCTTTTTCCTTGCTTGGGTTTATGTGATGTATTACATTTATCGATTTGCATGTGTTGAACCATATTTGCATACCTGAGACATATGATCATTTTGATAATTTGTTGCATTCTATATGCCAAGGTCTTACTGAGGACTTTTTCATCTATGTTAATTAAGGAGACTGTACTCTGGTTTTGTCAGTTGAGTCTCTTGTTTTGCAATCAGAGCGACACTGGCTTCTAGGAATGAGTAGTTTGGAAGCACTCATTCCCTTTTGATTTTATTCAAAGGTTTAGCAGTATTGATGCTATAACTTCCTTGATGATATTGTAGAATTCAGTAGTGAATTCATCAGGTCATGGATTTTTGTTAGTTGGTAAGATTTTTATTATTGTCTCAGTTCCATTGCTTATTATTGGGCTTTTCAGAAATTTTACATCAAAGGCTATACTTTCAGGAATAATTTCTATGGTTGGTTACTAGAGAAATTTCTCTGGTCATGTAGAGTACCAGAATTTTCACATCTCCTTGGTTCAGTTTTGGTAATTCATATGTCTAGTCATTTGTCCATTTCTTCAAAAATTTCAAATGTGTTGGAAAACAACAGATTTGCATGGAGTCTTTTCATAGTAGCTACTAATGATCTGAATTTTGGTGGTCTCTGTTGTGACATTATCTTCTTCATTCCTGATTTCATTGATTTCGTGTCAGATGCTCTCACTACATAGATGCAACTGGCCTTGAACTCTGAATCCCAGGCTGGCTTTGAATGCAACGCAATCCTCCTGTCTCGGCCTCCCAAGTGCTGGGATTGCAGATGTGCACCATCACACATGGTTCTGCCTTTTTTCTTGAAAGATACTTCTGCTGGATAAATAATTCTTAGTTGACGGGTTGCCCCATTTCTTTCAATTTGTACCATTTCTGATGGGAAATCTGCAGGAACTTCTATTATTGTTTCTGTATGTGTAATGTGCCTTTGGGGGACAAGGGTCTTATTTTATAATTCCTTTTTCACTGATTTTAAGCAATTTGATTATGCTGTGACTTGATGTGCTTTTCTTCATAGTTCTTATGTTTAGTTTATTTTTTTAGGTCCTTGGATCTATGGATTTATAATTTTCATCAAATCTGAGTATTATATTTTCACAACATTCAATTTGGGATGCACATATATTTATCAATATGAGATTCTACACACTAATGTCCTTCATCCCTTTTTTTTGTGGTTTCATTTTCTACTGCAATGTCTCTGTTTTTCAATGCTCAATTCATTAATCTCATCCAGGGTAGTTTTTCATTTCAGATACTGCAAATTTCATCTCAGAAATTCAATTTAGGTCTTTTAAAAATATCTTTCAACTTCCCACTTAATATGTTCAGCACTTCCTCTAACTTCTTGAACATACAGAATGTAGTCATAAAAATTGCCGTCAATGTCCTTGTTTAACTCTATCATCTATTTCATTTCTAGGAGAGTTTCCTTTGCTTTGCTTTTTGTGGTAAGCAGGATAAGCACACATCAACATATAAATCTGCTATACTGGAAAAGGGGTTTTATATATGTCGTTGAGGAATTCTGACATAGAGACATTAAAAGAGCCTGCTGCAATCAAAAGAGTCTTTACAAGAGAGGGAAAAAGAAGTTACAGAGATAAGAGTGATAAGGGGCTATGGGCAAACAAATGTGGGATCTGAAAGGAAAGGAAAACATATTCTCCTGGTAAAACTAGAAAAACCCTGACTGGGTTAGACTTCTGATCCTTAGCAAACATCTGTGTTATTTTATGTCACTTAGAGTTTGTGGTATTAGTTACAAAGGCAACAGGAAACAAAGAGTTGTGTTTTCCAGGTTTTTTTTATGCCTAGTAATTTTTGATTGGATGACAGAAATTGTTTACCTTGAGTGTATATATTTCTACCAATATCAGGCATGATAGAAAAAAAGTTTTTAAAAATTGAAAACTATTACTACAGTAAAAGACACTTGCTATTCATTTTACTCAAAATGCTCCCCTTCACTTTCTGAGCAGTTCTAGAAGTCTTCTTTCACATCTTTTCATTGCTCCCTCAGTGTCCTGCATTGATTAAAAACATTTATGGCAATTTCAGTCAAAAACATTACAGTATGCCCTCAACCACCTTATCCAGTGGATCTGGCACAGTCCACATGTGGCTCTTCCGGAAAGTGAAAATGCCCATGAAAGGTCAACGTTGTGAATCAAGTCACTGAGGCAGCCACAGCAGCACAACTAGACATTCAGGAAAGGACTTGCAGAACTGCTTCAGGAAACGGCTCATGCGATGGTATGTGCATTCAGTTAGGAGTGTTCTGGGGAGGGTTAATGACAATATCTTATTACAGTAATGCATTTTAACAAAATTCTGATTGCATCTCATATTCTTGAATTGGATAATTTTTTGTTAGGTAGGCCTAAATATGTGCCTTGTCTGGGGCTAAATTTTATCTCATGAGGGAAGGATCTTTTAGTACTCAGGTGACTTTTGAAGGTGTAGACTTCCAATCTGTTGAGACCAGGCGTTACTTTTGGCCTTGGCCTTGTGTGAGCTTTGGCTACCATACCCGCTCATTCTTTCTAAGGTCTTTTTCTCCCAAAGGAAAATGCTTCCTCACATGGGTAGTTTCCTCATATGCATGCACGCATTAATGTCTTCAGTTGAATACTGGAGGAAAATCTATATGTCACTGGAGGCCTCCTTTTGTACACCAATCCTATTTCCAGCACCCTGCTCTCTGACCTCTGGCTACCTTGCCCAAACCTCAACTTGAGACTTTCAGCCTCTGCCTCGGTTCCTATCCATCACACTGTGCCTGGAAACATTCACCAAGCAGTGAGTTGGGTTGATTGAGGGCTCATTGTTTCCCAATTTCTGAATTATCCTTTAATGCTTGGCGTTCAATGTTTCACACACCTTCTGCTTTTCAGTGGCTTTGGTGGGAAGGTGATCCAGCTCCTGTTACAGCTTGGCTGGGGAACTGAAACATGGAAGCTCCAATTTAAATTAACTTTTAAAATTTATTTCATGTAGTCTCCTAGAATATATTCCCTAGTTTTTCTACAGGGACTAGGTAATACCTTTCCTAGTAGTGTACATTATATGGGCGCATACACTGGCTCTTTTAATTATGCTATGGGCAATGAGAAATCTGACTTCCAGGAAGATGGCAGAGTGGTGAGGTGAGAGAAACAGCCTCTCCAAGATGTGGCATCCTGACACTGGAATATAGCAATGTGGAGAAGAGATGGAGGGAAGTGGGTCCCTGGGACCCACAAAGAATCCGATGTGAGAATTGAAGCCCACAGGGAGAGCAAAGAGGCTTCAAGCAAGGAGATGGCAGGCAGCACTCTCTCCTTGAGCGCCACTTAGGTGGAGCAGCATGTACCTGCAGACACCGGTGACGACTGGCAACCCCAGAAGCCTGCGAGAAGTAAACCCATGGAATGGAGCCGTGGATACAGTGGCTGGTGGGTTGTTCGAGTTCGGATGCCCCCCCAGGAGTGGTGATTGGCCCGCAGTCATCTTGGAGAGGGGCCAGCTCCACCTAGTGGCTCACAGTGACACGGTCAGGGAGCCAAGCTGAAGCAAGCAGGAAGCACATGCACTGCTGCAGGCTGAACAAATCTGGTTCCAGCCTTACAGCCAGAAACCAGCCTGACCTCCAGGTGCATCCTCGCTGGGATTATCCACTACCCCGCTGTAAAGCTGCAGCTGGCTTGCTGGGATTAATCAACTCGGATCTGGGCTCTGTCTGCCCACTTTGTCTACCAGTGACAGCAGAGACACACTTTAAAGTGGATTTTTAAAATTATTATTACTACTACACTATGAGCTTCTGGAGAAAAAGGTTAAAATATGAGTTGTAATAATGGTGACTTACACATGAAAAATATGGATGTTTAATAAAGTCTTAAACATTAACCCTATTTGGCAAAGGATTTTGTCTTGTAGGTCAGGTCACAGACATGTCTGTGTTCTCATACTGGTAAGGAGGTACGTGAACTATGAAGACAGGACAATGGTTCCTTAGTGTGCTCAAGTGAAGTTTGTGGTGTTAGCTTAACGGGGGCAGCACAGGTAAATGGATCAAAAACAGGCTGGCTTTTTAGACATTTGGTTTTTTTTTTTTTTTGCTGAACCGGCAACTGAACTTGTGACCTCGCGCTTGCCAGGCAGGCACTTATACCACTGAGCTAAATCCCCAGCCCTTGTCTTTTTGAGACAGGGTCTCACTATGCCATTCAGGCTGGACTTGAGCTCTAAACGATCTTCATGCCTCAGCCTCCTGAGTGCTGGGATTACAGGCGTGCCCCACCAGGCCCAGCATTAGACAATTGGTTTTGCAGTCAATCAGTTTACAACAAATGATTAAAGAGAAGGCATAGTTGTATAGTCTCCATATCTCCTAAGGAAGCAGGTATATAAGAATTGTACTGTGTATGTCATGAACATGTCTTTTTTGGATATTCAGTGTTCCTTTTCATTTACTAAAAGCTGAGTTTTCCTTAGAAATTGTGTATAATTTTGGTGAGATTATCAATCCAGGTATCTGCTTCCCACACAAAGTTCAAGAAGCTTTACTGTCTTCAGCGCCAGACTGAAAACGTCGGCATAAGTTTAGTCTATTCTGCTTTTTGGTTTGTTCCATGATTTTGAATCCAGAGCACATGATTACAGAGTAAGACTGGACTCCACCCATGTCATCAGCAACCCAGCTATATGGTTGTATTTACCAATGCCTGTCATCACTAACTCTCACCACTTCTAATCCTGATTCTCCAACTCATAGTTTTGAGCTTTTAATCTTTTGTAATAAATGACTTTTGTTCATTATTTGGGACAGCTGTTTCTAATGCCATGACCTAAGAGCTCAAAACTGATACAATGTAACATGCAACCTTGCCTCTTGTTTTAACCTCACCTCTTGAGGTGGGATCTTATGTGGCTTTTTAGCTAACTTGGCTGACTACGGTTCAAAGGGGACCACTTGTGATACAATAACTCAGGTTTCGGCTGCACTCACAGACCTCACAGATCTCAGGAAGTTCACTGTACACTGTGCTGACCAGGCAACAGCTTGAGAATGGTGTCTGGAATGAGCTGGTATTCTTTCTTGTTTTCAAACTTTATTAGTATGTTTGCAGCACATAATAATTACATTCATCATAGGAAGTTGGTACATGTACATAATGCATCTCGATTTTTCATCTCCTTCCCATCCCCTCCCCTCTCCGCTTACCTCTTGGTTCTCTTTCCATTTGCACAAGATCTGAGCAAAGTATTCTTAAGATTATTGGTAAACTGTCAAGTCACCCAGTAATATACAGCCCAGGTGGTAAGAACTCTGAATTGATAGAAGTATTTTAGGTTGTAGAACTGAACATGAAGGGAGTGGTAGCTTTATTTTATGATTTCCACATTTGTAGAAGTGGTCTGCCATATAGTAGAGATTTTTGAAGGGCAATTCATAAAGTATAAGGCACTGCATAAATGAGATTACACTGGAGTCTAATTTATTTATTGGACAAATTACATTAATGTACTACATGGAATTAGGCTGGTGTAACTGTCATTTCTTTAGTAATGAAGATCTTCATTACCCGCGTGTATTTAATTTGCATTAAATGAAATTAAAATTCAGTTTCTCAGTCATTCTAGCCACACGTCAAGTACTCAGCGCCCACACACGGCTAGTGGCTGTACTAGTAAAAATCATTCCCATCATAAGGGAAAATTCTATTGGACGGTGCAGCTCAAGAACAACAGACATCAGAATAAGATGAAATACCTAATGTTTTTAGTGGCACGGACATTGTGATTTTTAAACCAGTGCTTCCTAGTTTAACTGGAGGTGTCTTTTACATGATGGCCTCACTATGTCTGGAATGTACTTGTGGCTGACTGATATCTAGGAAGCCCTAGCTCCCAACTGAGCTGATTCTCTCTGTACCACTTATTGCAGCTGCAGAGTGTTATGTGGATGCAGTGGAGAGCAAAGGCTGTTTTTTGGCCTCAACTCTTTCCCAGCGGTAAGCCTGCCCCGGCCCAGGACAAATGTCTGTCCTGAGGCTGTTTGCTTGCCTTCGAGGTAGAATTTCTCCCTGCTTTCCAGAGGCACTTGTACTTTTCTTCTGGCTCAACAGGCACCCTTACCTCTTCCTCTGGCAGCGGTCACAGCTCCTAAGCAGGGAGTCTCCACCAGTCCCAAGATGTCCTCTCACCTGAGCCTGAGGTGCAGACTTAGAAGTCGGGTTCACATGTTCTACACTGGTGAGGCCTGGGTGCTTCTCATAGTCTGGTACGAGAAAACTGCTTTAGGAAGCATTTTTATGGTTTGCACAAACTTACCAGACCACAAAACAGTGACTAGTCTCTAAATGAGTAAATCTTTTTTTTTAAAGACAGGGTCTTGCTATGTAGTTTGCACTGGCCTTAAACTCTACATAGTGCAGGCTGGCCTTGAAATTGCAGTGATCCTCCTGTCTCAGCCTCCCAAGTGCTGGGGTTACAGGTGTCTGTCACCACGCCCAGCCTAAATGAGTAAATTTTAAAATAGCTTTTTTCTTAATAGGGATTTCTAGTATAAAACAAAAAAACATGCTTAATTTATAAGTTCCCATTCATTAAAACAGATTGATCTTGGCTGGGCACGGTGGTGCATGCCTGTAATGCCAGCACTTTGGAAGCTGAGGCAGGAGGGCTGCTGCAAGTTCAAGACCAGCCTGAGCTACAAAGTGAGCTCAAGGTCAGCCTGAACTGCATAGCGAGACCCTGTCTCAACAAACAAACCAAATTGATCCCGAAGATTCCAACATGTATTTAAAAAGATGACTATCATGTTTCTTTCTCCAAAAAGAGAATGTACTTGAGTAGCGTCTTTCAAAGCAGTCCCTTCAGTGTTTGTCCATTTATCCCATAGCCGCTCCTCCTGCCCGCATGCTTGGGACGCCCCTTGGAGAGTTGCCTAGGGAACATACAGCCCTCATTCCAGTCTTCCATGACAACAATTTTCCTCTCTTGAGCATAGCTATTTTTGAATCTGCCCAGAGCCATCTGGACACACATTTAGGGAACACAGTGGGTACCAAACAAAAATAACAACAACTAGGTAGTGCTATCTTAGATTGAAAAGTTAAAAATGAACACTCGGAGAACCCAAGTGCCAGGAGCAGTGTCAGCTGCTTTCACCTATATGGCCTTGTCCTCCTTGCCTTTGTGAAGCTGAGTGCCTTAGCTGACAGACACTAGAGGGCTGAAGAGAGTTGCCTAACAAGATGCTGTCAATTAACTGGTAGATGGAACCCACACATGGATTTGGTCTAGCTCCAAAGTGCCTGTAGAGGGCTGGTTTTAGCTCAGTGGCATAGCACCTGCCCAGCAAGCGTGAGGTCCTGAGTTTGAGTCCAATTATGCTCCCACCCCCTGCCAAAAAGTGCCTGTAGAATGAGATGAAATCATCACCAGCACCTTGGAAGGCAGGATGACCTGGGACAAAAGCCTGCACTGCCTATTAGTTACGTGGGTGACATTAATTCCCTCCTCATTTTTACGAAGTACTCATGTGCTTATCAGACTACACTGTTAGCTATTTGTCTGCTCCACACCCAGGACTGTGGTTCTTGAAAAAGGGAACGCTGTTTTCTTTACCTCCATATCCCTAGCAGCTAATTAACATGCACACGCACGTGCACGCACACACACACACACCCCCAGTACTCAGTGAAAAAGTGCTGCTGTTTTGTGGTTGACTCTACTCTGCAGGCACATCACCCTCCTGATGGCCACATTCAGATCTGTGAAAGAAGCAGGTGTGTAAAGGCCCTTCCAGATTTAAAGAGTCAAATGAATGAAACCTGTAACTGCTCCTGGCGGCTCCAGTGAAGAATTCCCAAGACATGACACTTCCTGTTCGTCTCCAGAGGGACATCTGATGTTAACATTTTTCTTCCTGCCTTTTGATGCCTTAAGACCCCAGAAACCCCTCAACCAGGGAAAGAACTCTGCACGTGAACCAGATCAGAGTGCTGAACTGTGTTCCCTCATGCTGAACAGAGCCTGTATGCTTGGTCACTATGTGTTACCTTGCCACTTCGCCTCTTCAGAATTTCAGCCTAGTTTTTAAGTCTCAGGAATGATCATCAGTGATTTTTTTTTTTCCAAGATACTTTGTTATTGACACAAGGACAGCTTCTGGGAATCTGAAAAGAAAGAAAAAGTAGTTTACATTTCAGTTTTTTGGAATACGAAATGGAATGCCATCACAGTCTAAAGTCTGAATGGCAGTCTCTCCAGGTATCTTAACGGTGGTAAAAGACCAATGACACTTCTTAATTGCAGACATGCTGGAAACACGCAGCGTGATCAGTTATCGATCTTCCACGTTTGATGAAATTCCAAGTTTGCCAACAATTTAGGGTGACAAGTCACACTTCTCTGCTTACACTCTACGAATTTGCACTTCCTCCTAGTACACACTGGGAACTAGGAGGAAAACGAAACCACAGGTTCTCTCTGGACAGCAATGCACTCTTTTGAACATCATTATTTTTGGGAAAGAGGCAGAGGCCTGCTGATTCAGAAGACCTTTACTCCCATCATCTTTGTTCCAGGGCAAGGAGCCAGGAACTCTCCCTGTCCTTTCTATCTTGGCCCACAGAAAGTTAAATTAGGGAGGTCATGGGCTGGGAGTCGTGAGAGTAAGATGCCTGAATCTCCAGCTGCAGTAGAGAGCGAGTCCGGGGAGGTCTTAGATGCCAACAAGTGTGGACGAAGCGTCCACAAATCCCCACAGAGATACAGAGGACACGAGAAGCGGGCAGCAAACAGCCACTAACTGTTGTGGACAGGGAAACATGGGACAAGTCCAGTGATCAAGAGAACGCAGTGAACCTTATGCTGAGATAGCAAACTACTGATGATATAAAAGCAGTGGAGGACTCTATTTTTCACTAGTGCCAGAAATCTGCTTATAACTTTGCCACTAGCTTATAATGTAAAATCACACATGTACTTGTTTTCAAAATTGTAGTTGAGGGACTGGGGTTGTAGCTCAGTGGTAGAGCACTTGTCTAACATGTGCAAGGACCTGGGTTTGATTTCCAGCATCACAAAAAACCAAACCAAAACAAAAGGAAAAAACCCTCAAGTATTTGAAAGGTAAAATGAATTCATACTGGTGAAGACAACAACAGGCCTTTTAATTTCCATAATTACAAAACAAGTTTTCTAATTCCAGAGTACCAAAAACCTCTCTCTCTAAAAACAGGAATCTTTAACACTACAGAAACAAACCCATGCTCTTCCAAGACTAGAGTAATCTGACAATTCACAAATTAGGTCTAATGGCAGGTGAACACTATAGGTTCAAATCCCAAGCACAAATTACTTGGTCTCTTCCATGGTCATAGAGTGCATGCTTAGCCCCACGCCACAGCTCTCCTGGCCCATGCTAATGATTGTGTGGGCAGAAGAGAGGCCTGTCACTTTACTCAAAAAACTGAAAACCTGCCTATTATTGCTGGTGGGCAGATACCTCAAGTAGAATATTAAGATATCATTCTATTCCAAAACATGAATGTTTGGAAAGAATAATTAAGACAGTATTTTCTGCTTTGAGTTATAAATGAATTGATCCAAACAACTTGGTTGAAATGGTAAAAGAGGTGAAAGTTAAGAATTTCTGCGATTGGTTTGCCACATATTGATTTCTACAAACTGTGGGCTGCCTCTGTTTACCATAATTTTTTTTCCAAGATTTTTTTTTTTTTGGTAATTTTTGTGAGGCATGGGGTATGACGTTCTAGCATGTTTTTTCAAGTTTTTTTTTCCTCAATGGTGTGGCAGGCTCTTTATGAAATTTAAGTTTTTCTTTTTTTTTTTTTTGTCTTTTTGAGACAGGGTCTCACTATGCATTTCAGGCTGGCCTTGGGCTCACTTTATAGCCCAGGCTGGTCTCGAACTTGCAACGATTCTTGTGCCTCAGCCTGCCCAGTGCTGGGATTACAGGCATGAGCCACCATGCCCAGTTACTTAAGTTACTTTTATGCGGTCCAAAGATTAAGTGAGAGTAAATAAAACTTCCCAATTATTAGTTATAGTATTGTAAACCCACATAGATGCAACATTTTACTAAATTTTAAGTAGACATTTACTTTTATCTTGATATTTAGAAAATTTAAATATCACCAACAGCTGAATTTTATAGAGTATATAAATCTTTTATCAGTCCACTATTTGCCAGCAATTAAGACATTTAAGTAAGCATAATTTAATTTTATGGGTTTTGCTAATGAAGATGATTTTAAACTTTCAAAAAGTAAGAGAACTAGTCCATGTTCTCAAGCATAAATCTACATAATTATACAGTACGTGAAAACAGTGACGACAAAAGCCAGCGTTTGCTGAGTATTTGTGTAACGACCCAGGAGAAAATTACTATTAATATCATTTTACAGATGTTAAAAACCAAAGTTCAAAAAGGTTAAATAATGGCAGCCAGGGTAGCGTTTTGTGGTCTGCCTCCAGAACCTTAGCCTTCGACACTATATTAAGCTGAAAACATCCATTTTCAAAGTCCTGGTTCTGGAATTAATGCATTAAAAAAAAAAAAAACTAAAACCAAGAATGTTGAAGGAAATAGGTAGTGAAGGGCAATAGCTCCGTGGTAGAGAGCTTGCCTAATGCAAAGGTCTGGGTTCAAGCCCAAGCATTGCCAAAAAAAAAAAAAAAAAGAAAGAAAGTAGGCAATTACTACAATGACATCAATAAAAATACGAGTGATTAAGCCTACCACTTAACCTTGTCTACCTGCAGGGGTGACAGAAGAAGATCTGGCTACTTCTGGGGCGTCCTCTCGCTGCTCCACGAGGCCTTCGCAGCTAACGGCACCGCGGAGCGCCCGGCACCCCCGCTTCCCCGCCGGCTCCGCGCGCGAGCGCTCTCACCTGCCGGCCGTCTGAAAGGAAGGGCACGCCCAGCACGGAGCGCGTCTCGCTGCCAGGCCCGCTCGCACACACGGGAGCCGCGCACACTCACGCGTAGGTGCACTCGCAGCCCCGACTCGCCCTCCGGCCCCGGCCTCCCCCGCAGGAGCCGCTCGCGCACGCCCGGGCCGCGGAGCCCGCGGCGGGGACCGGCCGGCTGTCCGGCCGCGGCGCTCGTCCCCGGAGCCGCCGCCATCTTGCCGCCCTCGGTGGCGCGGCGCTCCCGGGCCCGGCGGCGGCGGAGCGGGAGCGGCGGGGCTCGCGGGCCCCGCGCTGAGCCGGGACTGGGGCCGGGGCCGGGGCCGGGCGAGCCCCGCCGTCTCCGCCGCCGCCGCCGCCGCCGCCGCCGCCGCCGCCCCGCGAGCCCCGCCGCGGCCCGGCGCCGCCCCTTCCGCCCCGCCGGCGTCCGCGCGGGCGGGCCCTACGTCAGCGCCGCCCCGCCCGGCCCAGCCTCGGCCTCGGCTCGCAGCGCGGCGGCGGCGCAGGTCCCTCCCCAGACATGGCCCTGGGAGGCGGCAGCGCGTGGCGGCCGCGGCGGCCCTGAGCGCGCCCCCGGCCCGCGCCCGCCCGCCCGCCCTGCAGGCCGCCCCCGCCCGCGGCCGCGCCACGGCCCCGCCGCCCCCCGCCCCGCCGCCGCCGGCCCCGCCGCCCGCGCGCGCCCGCCCCGCCGCCGCCGCCGCCGCCGCCATGGGCGTGCAGGGCTTCCAGGACTACATCGAGAAGCACTGCCCGAGCGCCGTGGTGCCGGTGGAGCTGCAGAAGCTGGCCCGGGGCAGCCTGGTGGGCGGCGGGCGGCAGCGGCCCCCGCAGACCCCGCTGCGCCTGCTGGTGGACGCCGACAACTGCCTGCACCGGCTCTACGGCGGCTTCTACACCGACTGGGTCAGCGGCGGCCAGTGGAACCACATGCTCGGCTACCTGGCGGCCCTCGCCAAGGCCTGCTTCGGCGGCAACATCGAGCTCTTCGTCTTCTTCAACGGCGCGCTCGAGAAGGCCCGGCTGCACGAGTGGGTCAAGCGGCAGGGCAACGAGCGCCAGACGGCGCAGCAGATCGTCAGCCATGTCCAGAACAAGGGCACGCCGCCGCCCAAGGTCTGGTTCCTGCCGCCGGTCTGCATGGCCCACTGCATCCGCCTGGCGCTCATCCGCTTCCACGTCAAGGTGCGGCCGGGGGCGAGCCGGGCGGGCCGGGGGGCGAGCGCGGGGCCCGCCGCCGCCTCGGTGCCTCGCGCCGGAGCCTCGCGTCGGGGCGCCTCGGGAGCCCGGGCCCGCGGGCAGGAGTGCGGCCGGGCCGGGGTCGGGGCCGAGGCGAGCCCGGGTGGGCCCGGCGCGGTCCTGCCTCTGCGCGGGCCGGGGACCGGGCGCCGGCTGCTGGGAGCCCCTCTTCCGGGCGCAGCGTGGCGCCGGGCCGTGTGGGCGACGCGGGGGCGCCGGGCCGACGGCGCGAGGTGGGCGCCCGTGGTTCGCCGCGCCGCGCCGCGCCGCGTTCGAGTGCGCCCCGGCCGGCCTGCGTAGGCCTCGCCGACGTGAGCGGACACTCGCGGGGCGGTGGGAGGCAGCCCACGCCGCGACTCGCAGAGCCGCGCCGCCCCGTCGGGGCTCCGTCCTGTGCCCTCCTCGGCGGGTGCGCAGGCCGCCTGCTTGCCTTCGCCTCTTGCCATACTGTGCTCAATTTTCGAATCGGTCCGTTTTCTCAGCAACAGGTCTCCGCTGGAGGCCCGGGGGATCGGCGGTGGTAGTGGGGCAGCCGCCGGGCCGGGGGAGGAGCAGGCGGGAGGCCGCGTTGCCTCGTGGAGTGGGAGGTGAGGCTCGTTCGTGGGGGGGTCTTCGCCTCCGGCTCCAAGCAGGTCGCAGAGCCTCGTGCTTTGGCGGATGAGGTTCCGAGAAATGGTCCGTTTCCGTGCGCGGCTGGCTTTCAGGGAACTGGTAACTCGACGGGAGGCGATTTTGTCAGTTGTGTGACTTCCAGTTTTGTTTCTAAAGAACCTCAGTTCTCTGTGTCTTTCGAAAGAAATGGTTCAGATGAGGGGCTGAAAATTTGGGGGGGCCTAGCGACACAGGCTGTAAACTCGCAGGGTCTGTTTTTCTGGTGCACGGCAGGCGCTCGGTGACCTTCAGCCGAGCCCGGGTGGGTGATGCGAGTTGGGGCAGCCCGCGCCGGCTCTGCCAGGGGCTCCGCTGCCAAAACTGGGTGTAGGAGAACTTCGGGACCAGGCGGTGACTGGGAAATAAGCGCAAGGTTGACTGCTTGCGTTTTCCTTAAAACAGTGATTCTAGGGGGAGCGGTGTTGGCTTTTTATTTTTATTTTTGGTGGCACGTCCCCTCCGGTCTTCCAGCTCGTTCTTTTATTCCGCCTGAAACTGTGCTGGAGTTCAAAGTTTGTGAAACTCTCCCTCTTCCTGATTGCCCCCGCCGCCACTGCTGAGATGGTGGTGGTGAAGCCGAGCGTGATAGCGGAAGTCCCACCCAGGGTCCCGTTGCCATTGGTGAAACGCTTGGCAGTCAGCGGGTCCAGTCGGCTGGCGGCGCGGTGATTGGCCCGCGAGCCTGGCCCCTCCCCGCGTGCCTCCCTCGGAAGTTCGGCTGAGCGGCAGTGTGTCCGCTCACGTTTTCTGCCGGAGGCTCTCGGGAAGGGAAGGGAAGGGATGGGATGCCATTTCTCGGATCTGGTCGCAGCCAGTGGGAGCCCTGCAAGTGTTCACGGCTTCATCGTGTTCAGAGATGGGGCGTTATAACGTACTACTTTAATTATTCTGAGATAAAAGCGAGCTTTCCTTGCTTGCTTTTTTGGCTAACAGCACAGGCGCTGTATTTTCAAGTGACTTTCCAGGGAACACTGTAAATATATTACTTTGGGTTAGCATCAGTTTATCTGTATGGTGGTTGTATGTTTCGAAAGAACCGTTGGGTTTTTAAATTGTAAAATCTCTTTACCCATGCACCCCCTTGAGTATCTCACATACTTAGGTACTCAGAATTTTGACCAGTGTGTTTTTGGATTCTGGATTTAAATCACATTTTATTTTATTTATTTATTTTTAAAATCGCATTTTAGATAACACATTCCACTTAGGTTTCTACATACAAGCTAATTTTGTCTATAGTTAGCTTTAGATAAGCTTTTGATTTCTGGTATAGAATCATAGTATTATGTCAGTTGCACAGATTAGTATTGTAATGACTCTTTTCCTGGTGGTCCCTTACCTAGCAACCTCATCTAGGAAATTAACTTACTAGAAATTTCTCAGCAACCAAGCTAGCTGTCAAGAAGTTGAAGTACAGCAACAAGAAAAAAAATAGCTTCCTCCTTCCTTACTGAAGAACCCATTAGTTCTCTCACAGACTAGCCTGTCCCTTTTAGATGTAATTCTAACCAACTCGGTTATCTGTTTTTTCGACTCAGTTTGAGAAGAGGGTGAAGAGGCAAGTCTGCCAGAGGCAGGACCACTGTTAATAGCAAGAAGTGACAAGGGAGAAGATTGAAAAAGTTATAAAAAGCAGACGTAATTCTGGGACTATTTTAGAAAAAGAAAAACAACCCTATACTTCAGTAGTACCCGAGGGTAGTACACTTTTTATTCTATAAGGATTTTTGAGTCAGAAAAATTTATCTTCAGTATTTGTTTAAGTGACTAAGGCAGTATATACTGTTATCTTAAAAGATAGCCAAGTAAAATGTTAAAACCATGATGAAGGAACACTGCTGCATGTGTATTAGAATGGTGAAATAAAATGTACTGGACAGTACCAAGTACATCACTAGCAAGAATGCTGAGCCACTCGGAACCTCACACGCTGCTAGTGGGCATGTAATGTGGCGGCACCACTCTGGAGAGCACTTTGATCTTTTTTATAAAATATACATGTATGTATGTTTACAGTATGATAATTACTAATTTTTTTGAGGCAGAGTTTCACTGTGCAGTTCAGGCTGACCCTGAACTCACTGTGTAGTCTAGGCTGGTCTTGATCTCAAGGCAATCCTTCTGTCTCAGCCTCCTGTGGGTGCTAGGATTACTGGTGAGCCCCCACACCCTGCCCAGCAATAATTACTATTTTTAAAAAGCTTAATCATTGCCAAGGAACTGACATGAACTTAACCATATATAATATTGCTTAAAAGACATGTCTCAAAAAAACAAAGAGAAAAAGAAACAAAACTTACCATCTTACTGACTTAGCATTAAGCCTCTCTAGTATTTTTTTAAATGGACAGATATTTTCCTTTCATTCTTGTTTAAAGAGGTTTTTTTTTTTTTTTTGATGGAGTGCTACTGTGTTTTTGATACAGTTACATTTCTCTGACCATTAGAAGTTGGCCTGTGTGTGAACTAACTTTGTTCAGAAGACCAACTTGGATTTGGCTTTAGCCGCTATGAGGAACGTTTTCTGTACCTTCAGTCGTCATAACCTTTGAAATGGCAGTGAGTGACTTAATGTTTATTTTAAAACCTTTCCTAAATGTTCTTCTGCAAGACTGAGACTGGTGGCATAGGTGTGAGGGTTTATCACAAAGACCTTCAGATCTTAGCCTGAATTTGCTCCACTTGGAATTTTGTTAAATTGGTGTTCTGGTTTATTTACTTAGATCTTACATAAAATGGTGTTCCTGTTTGAAGGTAGTGGAAGAATTTGAGATTAGACTGGTTTCAGGTTGTTACGGTTAGCATGATATGTTTATTTTCAGGGGTGATGATCCATCTTCCTGTGTGCCTGGTGGGGGAAGGAACACCCTGCTATCAGGCCCCACTCCCATTGGTCCCTTCATCAGGGGTCAGTGCTTTACTCTCCATTTTACCTGTGCAGAATCAGGATCTGCCAGCTCACAAGTCACCAGTAGCCCAAGCTGGGCGTGGTGGTGCACACCTGTAATCCAGACTCTTGGAGGCTGAGGCAGGAGGATCCCCTGGAGTTCAAGGCTAGCCTAGGCCACATAGTGAGTCCAGGCCACCCTGAACTACATAGTGAGGCCCTGTCTCAAAAACAAAGCAAACAAGTCACCAGGAAGCCACCCCTAAAGAAGGAAGGGCCGGCTGGTTTGGGTGTTTGGGAGCACTTTGGCGGTGCGGCTGCCAGGTTGCTCCCACACCAGTTCCGAGAGCGAAACATCTTTTTCCAGGTAGAATAGGAGCAGCAAGGCTTTTAGGAAGAAGGAAAGTACCCATCATCAGACCTCAAGAAGTGGCAGTTTTTTGTTCTTATTTCTTATTCTTAATTCTTAGAGAACTTTAATTGACTAGGAAATACTTGACCAAACCAGTCATCCTTTTAAGAAAAGTATTTTTCTTTAGTGTACTAGTTTTGTGACCACTGTCATGTGATGTCTTACCATAGGGACAGTTTCCTAGATAGAACAGGTTTACAAGCTGTGTGAAAACCCATGATTCCCCGGCTGCAGCCCTGTGCAGCTTGTTGCTATACTCTAACATAGGGCCAGGCAGCTGTAACACAACCGTAAGTATTTGTGTATCTAAAATGCAAGATAGGAATTGTTCATTCCCATTATCATTTTATAAGAGGACTGGGTGGAGCGGTGCACGCCTATAACCCTAGCATTTGGGAGGCTGAGGCAGCATCGTCATGAGTTTGAGGACCACTATAATATTTAATTCAATCAGGCATTGAAATCTTATGAATGCATGAGTGTAGTTTAATTCTCTTAACATAATACCTTCAAGGTTCAGTCATGTTATAGCATGGGGCAGAATTTCCTTCCTTTTTAAAGCTAAATAATATTCTAATGTGCGTCTATACCACATTTTTGCTTATTCATTCATTCAGTTCTCTTGGATATATGCTTAGAGGTAGACTTACTGGGCTATATGGTAATTCTAACTTTTTTCCCCCCTTAGTGCTGAGAATTGAACCTAGGGTCTCATGCATGCTAGTAGAGGATGTAGTTCTGCCACTGAGCTACACCCCTGACACTGTGTTTAACTTTTTAGATTTTGAGATAGGATCCCAGCATGTGGTTCTGGCTGGCCTTGAACTCACTGCAGTCCTCTTTCCTCAGCTTCTCAGGTGCTGGGATTACAGGTATGCACCAGCATGTGTGGCTGGCTTGCTCATCTGTCTGTTTGTCCGTCTGTCCTTCCTTCCTTCCTTTTGGTATTTAACTTTGTTGAAGACTCACTGTACCATTTTCCAGAGTGGTTACATTGACCGAATGTTTTGTCATATGTTACATATTATAATGTAGTTATAATTTTTAACATTGATGTGGTCATACTATACATTATGTATGGATTTTTTTTATTCTGTAAAAAATTCCACATTTTGGGCCGGAGATCTAGCTCAGTGGCCTAAGTGCCTGCCTGGCAAGCGTGAGGCCATGAGTTCAATCTCTAGTGCTGCCAAAAAAAAAAAAATTCTTTTTACTGCCCGCATAGTATTCTATAGTTTGTCCAACCCTTGCAGAAGGGGCACATACTCTGTAGATCAGGAGTGAGCACATCTTGAAACTCAAGCAGGACAGTGGAGACATGGCCAGCTCTTCAGAGTTTTTGAGAGGTAGAAATCTATACTTTGCTTGAAGTTATACCATTGTAACAGTGCCAAGCGAAGCCCGGCTTCTGGCTAAGTTCTCCTGGAGCCACCTGTTCAATTTAGTGTTGATCCTTAGCAACAATTATCGTTGCTTTATAAATTTCTCCCACCTCACTTCCCTGTTCCCTCAAGTTAGATCTCTCAAAGCCCAACCGGTTTCTGCATCTGATCCCAGAACCTTTGTGCTGATGAAAGCACGTGTGTGCAGAGGTTGCTGCAGCACGCCTTTCCCTGAGTACCAGTCGTCCCCTCCTTCCCGTTGGTCTGCAGCATTGCCTCCTGCGAGGTGGTTCACCCTTGGTTTCATTCAGCTCTTCTACCTCTGGGTGCACACGGACTCCGGCGCCTGGCTCTATGAAATCGTGCACACCAGGTACCAGCACCACAACGCTGATCTTGTCCTTGGCCTGGACTCCTGAGGCCCCTCCCCTCCCCTCCATTTTGTTTTGTTCTGTTTTGTTTTGTTCTGTTTTTTGAGACAGGGTCTCGCCATGCAGTTCAGGCTGCGTAGCCCAGGCTGTCTTCAAAGTCTTGTCGATCCTCTTTCCTCAGCTTCCCGAGTACTGGGATGACAGGT
>RJWT010003111.1:0-37768 GCA_004365215.1 Cuniculus paca | reverse complement strand
TTCTCAGACAATAGTACCAGCCTCCAGGTAACTTGACCAAGTACTGTACAGAAGCATTTTGTCATGATATTCCCCCTGTGTGTCGGTAATAAACTTATGGTGTTCGTCATACTAAATCTTTAATCTGGTCAGGAAGTCACATCTGACATTTCTGATGATTGCTATTCTATCATATTCTTTACTCTTATGCCCCTGTCTGAGTTTACCAAACTTCAGTGTAAATAAAGAGACCTCTTCTTCCAACTGAATTATGTTTCCTCTCTAAGCAGAATAAGACTTTACAGATCTGTTTGTTGACCATTTGCCAATTGTTGAAACAATGGTATAATTCTTTAAATGAATAAGCATTCTGAATCAATAGTTCTATTTTAGTAATTTATTCTAAAATAATGGGCAGAAGTGTATATATTAATATTCTCATGCAGTTATTTGTAATACTTAAAAATTGATGTCAACTTTAAGTGTCCACTGTGAGGAGACAACTAAATTAATTATGGTATATCTATGAGGTGGCTTATTATAAAGCAATTAAAAATCATGTTTTAAAAGAAAAATGATGATGGAGTAACATTCAGCCACAGAATTACATTATTGTATCATCCAAATTTGTTTGTGTAAAGAATACATATGTGTATAAGTGCAGAGAAATTCAGGACGTACATAAAACCAGCCCACTGCATCCACTAGTTTTTCATATGTGGATTCAATCAACCTTGGATCAAAAATAATGGCAAAAAGCTGTATCTGTACTGCACATGTATAGATTTTATTTTTTTTGTCATGATTCCCTAAACAATGCAACAATGATTTCCACAGCATTTGAAATTCATTAGATATTGTAAGTAATGTATAGTCTGAGGAAGGATGTGCACGGGTTATATGTAAATGCTAAATAATTTTATATAAGGACTTGAACATCTTTTGGTTTTGCCATCTTGGGTGGGGGGTACCTGGACCAAGTTCCCCACAAATATGAGTAATGACAGTAGCTTTCATTGTTGATACTGATCATCTCCACATTGAATGGTCATTGACTATTTTTATTTCTGTGGTCCCGGATAATGTTTCTTTAGGGAAACCTTTTAAACCAATAGTTAGGCAAGTAGGAGATTATTTTTGTAATTCAAAATGCCTGTTCGCTTTACTTACTCGTCATATATAACCAAACCAAACAAACCAGTCTAGAAACACTTGCTGTGCTTGTGCTTGGGAATAAACAAGGGCTTATGAGAAGTATTAAAATTCATTTCATTTGCTGTAAGAAATGGCATATCTTCTGACGACGAATATAGTTAAAATGCAAGTGATCAATTTTCTAGCGTGTCTTTATGGTGTTGCTCGTGAAGTGGATATGTAATAATAATTGTCGAATGACGCATTTATTAAGTAGCACTGACACTTGGGAGACTGCCTTGTATGTTATTTCAATGAATCTTTCTGATAATTTATCCCACTTTAGCCGCACTACTTGCCTACTTTCTGTTTTCAGACACATCAGCCAGTTTTTATTCAGCTACTACAGTCTGCCTTCAGAATTTACAACTGCACCTGGCCAAATCCAGCACAGAAAGCTTCCGTGGAATCCTGTATCAGAACACTGGCTGAAGTGGGTGAGTTCATGGTGTCCAGTTTGACCTAGTTATGCATTTCTTGAAGAAACTGGGCTTTTGGTTAGTAGCAGTACAAACAGCTTTCCACTTTATGATTTAGTAAGAAAACATGTGATTTCTGAAATTTGAAAACCAGTGATCAACAAATGATTCTGAGCATTGTAGACTTTGGGAAGGGGATATATTCCTATTTCTAAACTTAAAAGTAATATTGCATGCGACACTTACATATACTGTGGTTCAATAAGATTTTAGAAGAATCATTTTGATTCATTGTTATCTCATTGTGGAATTGAGTGGTTTATTAACAGCCTGACTTACTAAGACATTCCTATGACAGCAGGACTTTCAGAGGGAATTTCAAGATTTCAGTTTTGTTTGAGATCCATCAGTATTTATTGAGGGTCTATTATACATTGAAGGCTTCAAAAATTACAAATGAATGAGAAGCAAAGGAATTACAAGGTCTCACAGATTCCTGTGTGTGTGTCCTTGTGTGTCTGTGTGTGTAACTGTGTGTGTATTTGTGTGTGTGTATATTTAGGTTAATTGTTGAGGGGAGGAGGGAGAAGACATACAGAGTTGGTGCCACTGAGAAAGGAAAATAGACTCGATGTTTCTCGTGGTTCTGCTGGCATTGGGAAAGGCAGTTTATAGCGTGTTTCATTATCTCATTTAGTCCTTAGATAGGGTCTTTGATTATTTACATTTTACAGTTAAGAACACAGAGAATTATCTGAGTTGTGTAACTTGGCCAGGTTATTAGTATGTGCTCAATAAATATGTGATAAATGAATAAACGATTTAACTGATGACCATTTAAAATTTTTTAATCTTTCCCTCTATCTGCAATCTGACCTATGTGATTTTATAGTAACAAAATTTAACGATGACACCATTTTTTATTAGAATAAAATTTAAAAGCAGTTATAACCAAGGAAGTTCAAATGAAAATTACTAAAACTAATAGATTAGTAATGTAGTTCATCAATGTAATTAATTACAAATATTATACTTAATGGATTTTCTATATACATTAAAAATGTGAGCAAGTTATTATTCACAAAAACAGTAAGTATGTTAAATACTTAAAAGTAAACTTATGAAATATAAGAGAATAAAATTAAAATGCCTTATTGAGGAATATAAAAGATTTGTATAAGTGGAGAGATATACAATGTCTGGGTTGAAAAACTCAGTTGGTGAAGATGTGTTATTTTCAAATAAACTACAAGAGGTCCTACTTTAGTTAAAAAAAATAGCTGTTTTATAATTAATATTCCTATTTGTCTAAGAGCAAAAATGGATTCTATCTGTCCCACTTCCAACAGGTATTTACCTGTTTTATTTTTTTTCCATGAGTCATCCTTGTTCAGATCCTTCATTATCGGATGTGGATTACAGAGGAATCTCCTTGTTATACTCCCCCACTTCTACCCTGTCCCACTGCACTGCATTCCCTGAGAAGCAGTTAGAGGGATCTTCATTGGTAAATCAGGTTACATCACTTGCCTACTTAAAACTCACGACTGCACTTGAAATTTGTACTCCTGACCTTGGCTTACAAAGCTCCTCCCTCATCTGTCTTTCATCTAGTCCTTCCTTTCTTCTTACCCTCTACCTATCCTCTACCTCTGCTTGACCCCACCCCGCCCTTCCTTCTGTGTCTCTGGCTTGGGCTTGTCTCACCTCAGGACATTGGCCTGTGTGGTTCCCACCATTGGAGCCTCATCCCCTTGATTGTCATTTCTTGCTTTTCTCTTGTCAATCAGATCTCAGCTCAGAAAATCTAAGTGTTTGGGGAAGTGTCCAAGAACCCCTTATGTAGTGTCTCAGCTTTTCCTGCCTTTTATTATATATTTATTGTCTGCTTCCCTTGTTACAATGGAATGAAACAAAGTCTGCATTTTTCAACACACAGGCCTAGGAGTGTCAGGTACTGAATAAGCAGGTTATTACATGTTTGTTGACTGACAATAATCCATGGGCTAGGTATTTTGCAGATAATGAAATATAGGTGAAATATAGGTTATGTGACTTGTCCAATTAATAAGTAGTTGAGTTGGGCTTAAAATTCAGGTTTCTCTGAGTATGGAGCTTATTCGATATCATGTTGCCCCTTTCATCCTATCCCAAGGAAACTCCAACAAATAAATAGAACCACGACACCGGGTTGCTAGTGTCAAAAGGCAAAGTTACAAGGAATTTAGTGTCAATGTCTCATTGGCTTTTTGTGTGTGCTTCTAGTAGCACATCATTCTGTTACAGAGGATGAGTTTTGTGTTGAACTGAGGAAAAGGCAGGCTTTGTAGACAGAAAAGGGCTGAAAAAACTAGAGCCAACAGGGAACCAAAAGCAGATTGGTCCTTTCAAAGTTACTTTCCTTTGCAGAGTTAAGACAGAGGTGCCTCCTTATCGTGCAGAGCAGGGCCCTTTTTGATTGCTTGCTGTGAATCTCCTGTTTTCTTAGGAAGCTGTCCCGTTTCAGAGTTGGGTTTGATTTTGTGGCACTAGCGTGAATGAATGACTGCTTTCTGGTTTGACCTGGTCTGCTGAGGCCTAGAGCAAGAGCTCAGTTCAAAACTGGCCTCCCATAAAATTTACCTAACATCGACTGGTCAGGGATCTATCTGAAGTTTTACAACTCAAATACAGACATTTTTGTGTTTCAGCAACTCTTTAAAAATACATAGAGACACTAAAAGTTAGCACAGTTCAAATATATAAGAATCTATAACGTTAAGACAAAAAAGAGTGCACATAATTAAAACAAAGTCCAGGGAGTCTTTTGTGTTTTGAAAGCCAATTTTCAGCGCCTTTATGAATCAGTAAACATTTCTATAAATGCAAAAAGCAATTATAGTTACATTTACATAGCACATTGTGATTTGTAAAGTGCTCTCAACATTAGCACAATTCATCTACATTATCAAAAATACTTCATTCTCTTCCATATTTGTGCAAAATACAAAAGGTAGTGAAAAATCAGCGAAAGTAACCGCTGAATTAGCACTTAGCTGCTAAGTGCAGCAAACTTGTCTTGAGTGTTAATCTGGCGAACTCTATGATGTGGATGTAATTTTTAGTTCTGCTTTTCAGATGGAGAAATGAGGTAAAGCTAGGTCAGGTGGCTCGGCTCCAGGTTGCACAGGTAGGCAGGGGTAGAACTAGGATGCGAACCTCTTTGAATTGACATGATAGCAGGCATTTATGATCTGCTATCACAAGTCCCTTTAAACAGACATATTCTCATTTTATATCTGTCTGACACAAAATATGTGCCAAAGTGGTAGTGCTAAACTGTACATGAGATAAATGCATAATTTTTCAGAATTGTTTTTGATAAAACATCATAAGGCTTTAGAATTGAAGCCAGAATCAGTTGTGAATTTACCATGTGTATTGTTAGATTTTCCTGATAAAACTTCGCAAGCTTTTTTAAAGGCTGAGGTGCTTAATGAATGAGCTGAATCTGTAGAAGTGATTGATATCTACCTCCTTTGTTACACCTTCTGAAATGCATAGAAGATGAAATTAGTTAAAAAAAAAGTTCTTAGATGGTAACCCACAATGATTTATATACTGAGATTATGAGCTTTGTACCTGTAATGATTTTTTCCTTCATTTATCATTTGCATTTTTATTTTATTTTTGGCATGCTGTATATTTATTTTAGTTGGTTTAAGGTTTCTCCTATCTTCTCTGTACCCTTGATCAGTCTATGATCCCTTCAGGGAATTTTTGTGATTTTATTTTTTCTGTTTTGTGTTGAAAACTTTGAACTATCTGGAATATATTTTTCTTACAAGGTATATGGTATGGCATCAACTTCGTTTTTTCCAACTGACTAGTCAGGGGTTCCAAGACTAGGTCTTGAATAACCCATAAAAAGAAGTCTGTATCTTTCAATTTAAGGATTAATCAAGCATCAGTGCCAAACAGGAAGTTTGCATTTAATATCTTTAGCAAGCTTCCTGTTTAGAAGCATTGTGCTTCTGTGCAGATTTCTCCTGGGCACTTGATAAGAAAAGGTACCACAATCCACCCATGCTTTTGCACCTTTCTCATCTTCCAGTGTTCAAGTTCTGCTGGGACTATGCAGAGCATCTGACAACCAACCAAGTTTCCTAATTAGTGCTCACACTTTCTGTTGCCTTTTCCCCCTGTCAGTGTATCTATCTCAGCGTTTTTTGTTCCCGTGGCACCTATCACTGCATTCTGTGTGTTCTCAGAGATTTCACTCTGGCAGATATCATCGGTAATTCCATCTAATTAAAACCTTTCACATGATGTGCAATATTTAATGAATAATAATTAGAAATAGATTTTGATTGTATCTTAAAATCACTGTGAAGTCTTGTCATATCCAGAGAATTTTCAGAATTTATAAGCCTAATTAGAAGTTTAGCCTCATAATAAAAATACCTGTGAATAAAGATAACTCATTTTAGAGAACTAGTTATCTCTGACTAGAGCTCTACCAAAGATAAGTGCATTGAGAACAGCCATCCTTTCTCACATTAGTTTTTAAGGACCCCTTGTTCGCACCTTCTGACAGTGTGTCCTTAACAAGGCAGTGTCTCAGGTGTACTCTTAACTCAGCAGTGCAATAAGAATAATTCTTAAAAACATTTTAAACTTCCACACGTGACCCCTTTTATGAAAGCACACATTTGGAGTTATTGCTACTGACCTGAAGGATGGCAGGCTACAGTAAATTCATTACCTTTTTCTTACTGTTAATCCCAAGAATGTGTCACAGTTCACATTTCTACATAGTACATAGCCTAGAATTGTTCTAGTTTAATGAAAGTAATGTCAGTTCGAATCATTGTTTTGTGCTTATGTTTGAAAAATATTGGTCTAGTGGTCAATGTTCTTGTGCAGTAATAGTTTTTTTCTTCTCCTAACTGCAAGTGTCTTCTCTGCTTAATTTATTGGTTTGAATTTTTAAACAGTATACAGAAAGTTAAATTGGCATTGTCAATGTTTATTTCAGGTTAATATTTATACTCTTTTGAAATGCAGAGAATTTTTTTCAGACCATTTTTCGAGATTCATATTCTTTAAAAAACCTAATTATTACCTACACAGCTGACTTACTTAAGTCAAATACTCTTTTCTTCAATTGCATAATTGTCTTTTATTGCCCAGAAATTTTGATTTGGCTATTGGCTAGAGTTTGCCTTTAGGTACAAGAGAGTACTATACTTTATCTGGCTCATTTATATTGTACAATTTATGCTAATTAAGGAAACAGATAACGCCAATTAAAATTGTTCATTTTGGTGGAAACCAACCACCTTTCAACACAATTTGTAATGAGGGGGTCTCTTCAGATTGGCTTCTCCATGGTGTTGTCTGTAGAGAACTATGTAGTGGCTACAGTTTGCAGGAGAATTTTAGAGTGGGTGAGATTTTCTTGAATTCATTAACAAAGGATCACATTGTTAATAACAGAGGCATGGCCATTGAACTAAATTTCCACTGGTATCATTATAAAAACCAGCATTGAGTACTTATTTGTGTCATATGCATACTTATTTGATGGTCTGTCCCATCTAATGTATCTGATTCCTTTATGAAGGAGAGATGCTTCCCAATACCATGCTCTGCTGGCTTATATTTTAGTAAAATATGATTATAGTAGTTTCTCAGCAACACTGAGGTTTTAAATTTTTGTTGCTTAGAAAATAACAGAGGCAGTATTGACTTCTGTTTGTGCATTACCCACCTCAAGGTCCTTGAGCATGCTAGGCAAGTGCTGTACCATTGGGCTACACCCCCAGCCCTTCTGTTTGAGTTTTACAAATGTTCAGAGTGAACATAGCTTATGAAGGAAGCAGCCAGAGAAGGAAGAAAGTCTCACCAGGGTGTAATCATGGTGCAGGATTAAGTACTTACAAAACTATCTGCCGCTTGGCAGTGTGGAGGCTCTGTCCTTCAGATGGGACAGGAATAGAGATGGGTGGCTGTATGTGAAGGACGTAAGTAGAGACACTGCTTTGAGAAAAAAAAAAAAATCAAGAATATTAGGAAACCCTCCAGTAGGGAAATCCAAGCAGTGATGCAATCGATTGTTTAAAACTGTCTTAGAACTGTTAGTACACTGGAAATTTTGGTTTGCATTTTTAATGTATTTGTACTTGTTTTTGTGTTGTTAGTGAGAGTAGTTCATTTTTGAAAGGATTTTGAAGTAAATTTTAGCATTGGAAAATTTTCACTAGTGTCTTTTCATTATAAAAAGCAAGCCAGATTGTGTATTTATCTCTACCCAGTTTAGTTGTATTCTTTCATTCCCTGTTTTCATTCATTTAAAATATGTTTTCTGGTGACTATCATTAGGACTTTAAATTTAATCTTTATATTGCTATTTCTTGGTTGAACAGCTCTAAATAATGTCATTTTTTTCACATTGTGAAAAGCAAATGAGCATACTTCATTTTTACCAAATTAATGGGTTTCCATTGTTATTATTTGTGATATCTGTATTACATTTTTGAAATATAATCAAATCTCTTACAGACTGATAAACATTACAAATCAATTATTGCAACTTACAAATTATGTTGCATTTTCATTTTTCACTGTATAACCATTTGAGACAAACATATAGTGCTATGATATTAAAGGTTTTTCACTTGGAAGAGAATTTCCTATTAATATCAAATGCATCTCTTTTCATTCATTCCCGACTTTGTTTTCTTCCTCAGGTTCATACCCAGTTGCCATAGTTTCTTATAGTCAAGCTGACAGTTTCTTGGATTCCTTTCTCATTTTTGGAATAATGTTTTAAAGGAGTTCAGAGAAAAATTTCTGAGTCTTTAAATATTCTAGAATGTTTTTATTGGGGAATCACATTTGGTTTTAGTTTAGATGGATGTATATCCACATTTTCAAGACATTCCACCTCATCTTTAAAGCCATTTCACCGTATTGTAGTATTCAGTGATGATACTAAGAAGTTTGATGCCAGTCTGGTTATCTTTGAGAATCCTCTTTTCTTTCCAGAAGTTCTTGAGATTTTCTCTTTACTCTTGACACTAGTCAAATTAGATTAGGGCCCAGCCCAATTCAGTATGACTTTAATTCACCTTGCTTACATCTTCAAAGAAATGATTTCCAGATACAATCATATTCACAGGTATTGCTGATTAAGACTGGGAGCTACTTTGGAAGGGTATAATTTGACCTATAATAGCATTCTAAAGTTTCATTTTAAATAGTATGCTTACCTAATCCTGTTTATAACATGATAAACCTTTTCAGTTTGGAATCTTACACCTGTCTTCAGTTCAAGGAAATTTCGTAATCATTTCTTCCCATCCATTAGGTCTGTTATTTCTTTCTGCAACTTGCATTTGTTAGACTTCCTGAGTCTGCATGCGCTACTTCCTAATCTCTGGTTTATTTTCCCTTTTGATTTTTCTCATGTTTTATATTTTAGAAGTTACATTGATTTCCTTTTCCAGCTTGCCAACTTTTTCCCTATCCTTTTCTTTTTCACCTACCTTTTGAAATGTTTGTTTGTGCATAAACATGTGCGATTACCTTTTAATTTCCATGATGTCTTTTCTTTTTCTGGTTTTCTACTTTTTTGGATGCAGTATCTACTCAAATTCTCTGAGGACAGTAATTAGAATTATCGATATGCTTTTTGCTTTTCCTGGAATTGTCTGTTTCCATCGGGGTTCGCTAGGGTTAGTTTTCTTTGTGATCCTTGGGGGTGCATTTGCAAGGATGGAGGTCTATAATGACTGACATGAGTCTTCACTGCATTTTGGAAGGTCTGTTTTCCTACTAGAAGCCTTACATACATATCAGGACTGACTTGGAGTTCTGTGAGGGGGACTGAACAAATGACACACTGTCTTTCCCTTTGTGTGTGTGTGTGTGTGTGTGTGTGTGTATAGTAGAGGATAGATTGGGAATAGCAGCAGCTGTTAAAATACAAGAGGCTTTGCTCAGGAGTTAGTCTCAATATATTTTCTTTCTGTTGAAACTTCCTTTTCTGTCTTCCCCCTTTTTACAAAACCCCTATCTGATGATCTTTGGAGTTGCTTCAAGCTCTTTTCTGCATCACTGTCAAGTCCTAACCCTTTCATTTGGCGCTCTTTCCAGACAGGTATTCTGATTTCTTCTAACTTTATCCTCTGGGTAAAAACTGCTGCTGCCAACTGCTCTGTTTATACTAGTCTGAGGGAGGAGGGATTTACCTTTCCTGCTCTTCAGATGTGATTCTTTAATGAGTGACCCGGTGGCTTCTCAGGCCCTGTGACACACCCTGGAGTGGTTGGCTGTGCCCTCGAACACCTGTTCTAACTTGAATCTCTTGTGGGGAAGTTTCTTCTCTTCCTTCTCTGACTGGTCCCATCCTCATCCTGTCTCATAAAGACTCCTAAGCATTCCTGCCTTCCTTGTGGCAAGCACGCTCAGTTTTCACTGTTTTTGTCATGTAAGTTTGTTAAAATGCAGATTTCAGTGAATCATTGGGAAAAAAGATATAAACTATGTGTCATCCTCCAATGCGGATTTTTGGCACTCTACAACTTTTTATTTCTATTCTCAGATGCTGTGTTGCATACAATTTTGTGTATGCACACACACACTCTCACACCCACACACATTGATTAAATCAGTGAATAGACTGATAGGATTTTACTGTGTGTCGTCTCTCTGCTTTCTTATTTTCTTTGGAATCTGGAAAAGTAAAAATTTGCATGGTCGTTATGGTGTTTTTCCACATTGATACTGTATGAAGTGCATTTCCACATTAGTCACTGAGAAATCAGATAACTTCTTGAATGTTTAATGAGCTCAATTCAGTAATTGGTCTGAAGAATTGAAATACTTTCAGGTTAAAAGCTGTTGCAGTTATATAAAACAATTTAATGGCAGAGTTTAAAGATTTAATGTTTTTTTCTTTTTTATTTGTTCTGTGTTCCTGAGAGTGTTTGGATAATGTGTAAGAAGCTTTAGTCAAATTAAGAGGGAAATAATTTAAATCTTTCTTTTTCAGCAAAAAATCGTGGAATAGCCATTCCAGTGGATTTGGACAGTCAAGTCAATACACTTTTCATGAAGAGCCATTCAAATATGGTACAGAGAGCAGCAATGGGCTGGAGGCTTTCTGCTCGCTCTGGACCACGCTTTAAGGAAGCTCTTGGAGGCCCTGCTTGGGATTATAGGAATATTATCGAAAAGTTACAGGTACAATGATGACATGCAATGGCATTAATATTTTCTAAGTTCCTGTTTTAAAAATGTGTGTTTCCTAAGAAATTATGGTTGAAAATACCAAATTTTCAATTGGGCCAAGCTTAACTTTACGATTGCCTATTGCCATTGGCTTTTTAAAATGCCTATCTTCCAGGTAAAAGTTACTTGTTTTGTTAATTATTGTTGATGACTCTATATGATTTACTGTGTTCTGATATCATGGATGGGGTCCAGACATGGAAGCAGTGAGTCTAGTTAGATTGTTTTGCATTGATTCAGGCAAAAAATGGTGATGGCTTTGCTAAAAGGACATGGATGCATTTTGGTCATATTTGGTTCAGGGCCAACAGAATGAATGTATGGATGAGTTGTAGAGCAATGGAAAGAGGAATCTAGAATGACTCTGAGTTTGATATGATTATATTATTTGTATAGATAGGGAAAAAAAAGGCTGGGAGAGAGTTGGAACTAGGAAATTTCTTTTGGGAATTTTAAGTTTGAGATACCTAGTGCCAATTTGGTAGTTGGATATGTGAGTATGGACAAGTGTAGAAAGAGGTCAATGTGGAAATATTAATGTGGGGTGTTAGAATCATAGAATTGGATGGGATTTTCTCAGAAGAAATTATAGATGTGGATGAAAAAAGTACTCAGAGCAACCAGAAATTGGTAAAGGAATGGTCAGACATCGGTGGAAAATCAAGTGTCACAGAATTCAAGAGCAGACATTGTTTCAAAGAGTAGGAACCAGTATTAAAATATATAGCAGTGGTTCTGTAAGATGGATGCTGAAAAGTACCCACTGACTGTAGCAGCAGAGTGATGACCCCAGCTCACTGATGCTCAGTAATAATGACTACTAACATTTAAAACAAGTGAATGGCTCTTGTAGGCATTCATCTTTAACACTTGCAGCAAGCCCCTGTGATCGCTTGTATCATTATCACATTATTTCACGTGGGGAAATAAAGACTTAAATTACATAGTTGGCCCAGGATCAAAATACGAGGTAAAGCCAGTTTACATCAAGCAGCGTATATGTATATATGGTACATTTCAGTGATGTCTCTCTGAACATACATGGTCATATTTGATAAGCATACTCTGTTCCTATCTTTATATAATATCTGGTTTTCTCTTTTATGTTAGTCTCTTTTAAACTGTTACCAGAAAATTCTCAGATAGCTTATTTAGAGTAGTTGGAGGAGAAAGGGTCAGTTTTGCCAAAAAGGAAAGAAAAGGTTAAAGATACATTCACTCTTGAAATCTGTCCATTAGAACTCAAGATGGTGGTAACTCCCATTGAACTTTGGTAGCTGAGAATAATAAGAAGTTTTCTGCTTAGCAAAAACTGCCATCGCTATGGGTGACCAAATGGTTGCTTAGTGTGAGAAGATTAACTTTCATCTCCTAACAGTTTAGAAATGAAAAGGGAGTGCTTTAACTATTAAAGACTGCTCAAGAAAGTATCCTTAGGGCTGGGGATCTAGCTCAGTGGTCTAAGCGCCTGCCTGGCAAGCGCAAGGTCGTGAGTTCAATCCCCGGTGCTGCAAAAAAAAAAAAAGTATCCTTGTTTATAGTTAAATTAAGAAATACATCAGTTCAGATGCTTCCGGCTATAACTATGGCAATGCTCAACTAAAAGTAGCTTAAACAATGAAGACTTTGTGTTTACATAGCAGGAAACCTGGGTGGCTTTTCCCAAGTTGGCTGATTCAATAGCTTGATAGGCCAGGGCCCTATAGCTCTGTGTTGGCTGTCAGTTTAAGGCTGGTAATCCAAGGTCACGTGACAGCTACCTTGGATTTTGGATTCATACCCTCAAGCTGCCTTCAAAATATCTCTTTTGAAAGAATCTCTCTGCCCCGCAACACATAGCTCACTTGCGTAGCAGACTTCCCTCGATGTCCCATTGGCTGGAATGGTATTATGCTATTATGCTGAGACCTGTTGCTAGAGGAGGAAAATGAAACGCCCATGACTGGCTTGAACAGATCAAGTCAACTGAGCTGAGGGAGCTCATCTCCCTGGGGGTGTTACTGTCAGATTCAGAAGCAACACTTACTGAGGAATGGGGTAAAAAGGCTGTTGGGTAGGCGGCCAAGAGTCTATCAATAAGTATAATTTGAAATGCCAATGAATGTCACTGAACCCTGTATAGTATTAACATGCCTCAAATAATATATCTATAAATTATTCCTTTGGAAGAAATCATTTGTTCTGGGTGTTTGCATTATAATTAAAGACACTGTAGAGTCCATTCAGTGGCTTTACTGAAGTTCCCTCTTACATCCTTGGAAATCATATGTTTACCCATCCTTCCTTTATCTTACAGTGTAAATGGAAAAAACAAAAACAGACCTAAGACCCAGGCGCTATTTATACATAAAGCCAGACTGTGAAAGCACAGATACTCGATGCCATGGAAAATGTGGCCCATCTCCTCTAGAATTCCTAGGTCTCGTTCCTGATTGGTATTTCTTAGATTTGTCAGATCTTCCAACAATGAAATCTGACTGAGGTCTTCACATGGCTTCTCTGGTGCTTTGTGTTTTAGGATGTCGTGGCTTCCTTGGAGCAGCAGTTCAGCCCGATGATGCAGGCTGAGTTCTCTGTGTTGGTCGATGTGTTGTACAGTCCAGAACTGCTTTTCCCCGAAGGAAGTGATGCAAGAATAAGATGTGGTGCCTTCATGTCCAAGTAAGTGCATACAGCCCGAGAGTCTGCTCCTGCCTCCAAACTGAGACAGCCTGTAGTGAGTCTCTTTTGAGATTAAACAAATATCTGAAAAGTATAGGAAAGGCCTAATATCCATGTTAACATATGTTCCTCGGATAATTAAATTGAATCATTTGGAATTTTGTTGTACCAAAGATCAAGTTATGCTATTTTACTAAAATGTACTAAAAGTGATTTGTACTACTGGACACAAAATATGATACAGAATAATTCTTAGTTTAAAGAAAATGAAAATACTCAGAGAGAGAAAAAAAATCTCAAAAGAAATTTCCATTGTCCACCAAACCATTGAAACTGTTTCCATGTATCCAAAGACTCATGTGAAAGAATCCAGGGTGGAAGTTTTAGAGAGGCTTTACCTTTGTTGCAAAGAAAGCTTCTGAACACTTACTCTGTCTGCCTGCTGGAATAGACCATGGGAAAGGGCAACCCCTTGTCAAGACTGAGTAGGTCTAAAAGGACGTCACTGTTATGACTGAGGTTATAATAACCTTTGCTGAGGGCTACTCCTTTAGTATTAAGTAGATGTCATTTAAAAGTGTCATCACCCAGGTATTAGCCAGTCTGTACATTTCAGGGGTCTGTGATCTGCTCTTCTTCCTATTCTGGGTATCCTGTGTCATCACTGTGGAGATTGGCTATGCAATTCTGTATTGCTTCGTAGACTGTTGTTCTGTCATATGCCCTCATCATCTCTCACCTTCTCATTCCTCTACTTTATTTGCCTCGCTGTCATTGGTGGTACCTTCCTCTCACCCAGAAAACAAAAGGATTTTTTTTTGAATCATACAAAATCTATAAACAGAAGTATAATTTAGAAAACATTGGAAAACCTGCTTCTGGTTTACTTCATACTCTTAAATAAAATGCAGTTTTTTTTTCTTCTAACATATGATGTGTGTATGTAGCTTGAAAATCACTGCCCTTGTTAAGGTTTAATGTTTTGCTTTCAGGTTGATTAATCATACGAAGAAGCTCATGGAGAAAGAAGAAAAACTGTGCATCAAAATTCTTCAGACACTACGAGAAATGCTAGAGAAGAAAGACAGCTTTGTGGAAGAGGTACTTTAAAAAACTTTCAGTATTTAAAAATAATATAACGTTTCTAGAATGCTGTGATGTATGGTTTACAATTGTGTGATTACTTTAGAGTGGTCTAAATACTTGTTTTATTTGTTTTATAAATTCTATCTTGGATATGTGTATAATTTTCTTCTTTTGTTTCAGTAGACCAAGTGACCTTTTAAAACAAATGACTGAGATGCTTCCATGGATTTTGTATAAAGTTCTGCTTCTTATTGAGAATGTCTGTTTTGGCATCTGTTGATTTTTTAAAAATTGTAATTATATATGTTATTTTTGATAATATTATGCCAAGTATTATAAAATAATGCAGTTTTTTGTAAATGAAATAGTCAGTTTCTATGCTGAACTATATTAAGTTCTTTTCAGATGCCTTTCAGGGAAATATCAACTTATAGATAATAATTGTCAGTCTGTTATTAAAAATGTCAGCTCAGGTGCTCATTAAGAGGTAGCTAGTAGCATTTTAATACCCCAGGTAATACACTGAAGTCTAAAATATAAATCTAGAGGTTTTTAAAATTTTGAGCTGTACCTCGTATTTTTATATTAGGTATCAAAGAAAATTTGTACTATGCTCCTTAGGAGATTTTGAAGCTGTTTCTACAACTACTAATCATCTGATATTTTAAAACTGTGCAGATCATATTTACTAATTTATAAACATGTTAATTCCAAAAGTAGTATAGTGTTTTAAAAATGCACTCATATAGCAAAGGAAAACAAGTGAAGTCTTGGTTACTATAGGAGGGGCATTGCTTCAGAGTGCTCCATTTGAATCATATGTGGGTTCAGTAATCAAAATGCCCTCTGCTTTGCTTAGTTTCTCTTCATCATTTAAGTTGTATTTGGGAAATAAATTAAGATTTTAAAATAGAGGTTGTCAATACAATTTTAGCAAACATTTCTCTGACACAGGTTTCAAAAAAAAGTTTGTAAGTTTGAGTTGTGTCTTAGGCTTTTCTAAAATGGTAAATAAAGTTCCTTGGGATTTTGTGTCATCGTTCTCTGATTTCTTAAACTATTACTTGATTTTGAGTGAAGTACTAGATCCTAAAGTAGAAAAATCAGCTCAATATACCTTTTAGGGGGATTTATAATAGTGATGGTTTGTGTTTATCTGGAGATATGAGGCAAATCTTCCAGTGTGATGTGACAGATTATTATTGAATTACTCTAAAGGAAAATAGGAAAGAAGTCAAGTAAGATTCCACTTTGACTAGTCAAGTGTATTTTAGTTTATCTTCCAGACTAACATCATGTGTTTTCTCTTTTCCGTTCTCACTGTTATCACTAGTTCAGGCTTTCACTTCTGTCCAGGGAACCCGTTTCCGGTCATCCCTGAGCCCTCCTTGAGGCAGTAGGACTGCTGTTATCACAGCTTCACAGTCACCTCATGGGACACAAGTGCACCCCAGGACATAGCATCAGGGACCATTAAGATGAGACTGGGGGTCATTCATGCATTACCCAGCACATACATTGTGATCAACTGTTCAATGCTGATTGTTGCGCTAGGAGGTATCAGAAATATAAAATGAATCACACAGCTTACCAGTGGTCGCCAGTGGGTACAAGTTATAGGCTAATGGGACTCTTGTAATAATTAAGACAAAAGAGATCAGGAGAGCCTTTCAGAAACCTTTAGGGGCTCTCCACTGCCAGAACATTTTAGGTCCTCATGTGTCCTCTTTGCTTTTTCCTCCTGCCTTCCTTACCCACGGAATCCACAGAACTCTCACTACTTACATCTGCATCTCCAAGCACACATATGCCCTCCTGGATTGCTACCGTCTAAATAGGCCTCAGTGCTCCTTATGTTATTTGCTGTGGAAAAGTTGATGGGAAGTATTTAGGAGCTGTTCCAGCAAGTGGTGATTACCTTCTCAATAGAATTACCCTAGTACTTCAGGCTGCATCTGGATGTGTAGTCCAAGCTCTTTGTTTAATAGATAAGTGCCGCTGAGATCAGAGAAGTTACATGATTTATCTGAGGTCATGTAGTGAGGGGCAGAACCAGGGCTCAAATTGGACCTCCTGTCTTTCTGCCTAACCTTTTGATTTCCTAGATCACAGGCATCTTTTACAAATTTTGTGTATGGATATTAAGAAAGGTTAGTGCACTTTTTTCTGGTAGATTTATGACTATAAAAATTTTTTTCTTTGTAGTTCTAGGGATTGAACCCTGCCTGGACTTTTGTACTGAGCTACAACCTTACCTCCCACACATCTTTTTTCTATTTTTTTTTTTGCTTTGATCTTGCTAAGTTGTGTTTTGTTTGTTTGTTTTGGTACTGGAGATCAAACCCAGGGTGTCTCCAAGTATGTAAGATACAGTGTAGCATCCGAAGTAGGTAAAGGTTCTATCAACCTCTAAGAAGATACTAAAGATGGAAGAAATAAGGTCATTTAACTAAGAAAAGAAAAACCTGATAGGAAACTTATCAGTATTTTAATTTGTAATTATCTTATTTGTTTATTCTCATATCTATGAAGGACAAAATAAGGTGGAAAATAAAAGGAGGTGAAAAATTCTTGGTCTTAGCTTCCTATTTCTAAGTGTTTTGGAATGAGAAACATGTTTCTAGCAGTGGGAGCAGAAGTCACCCCACCTCCCAGGAATTTTGAGGAAAAACATTTTAGATGCACAGTGATTCAAATATTTATGCAGGAAAGAGATAGGACTAGTTGGCCTCCACGCACTTTCAAGCACCTGGTGATAACGGAGTTGGGTAATGGTGGATTTGGGCAAATAGTACTGGCTAGCAGACTCAGAAACTGGTCAGAGCTACTCCTGTACAACTCATGGGGAACTCTCAGAAAAAAAACCCTGATTTTTAGTAGAGGGGCGATGGATGGCTATGTTTTCATAATTGTATGAGCTTCCTGTTTATCAAAAATGAATTGGCTTGAAACCATACAGTGTATGATCTTAGAGAGTTTCAGGTCAGTGTTGAAAATCAAGGTGTCCCAACAGATGAGCCTCTTGGAGGCTCGAGAGGATTCGTTTTCTAGCCTTTCTAGCTTCTAAGACCTGCAGTATTTCTTGGCTCATGGGTTCTTCTTTCACCCTCAAAGCCGGCAGTGTAGCAGCTTCCTCCTCCTTTTCTGCTCCTGCCCCAGCCACCACATCGCTTCATAATTTATTCACATGTGCAGACTCCCTCCTGGTATGTAAGGCAACATGCTTATATGTTCTGTGATTAGCAAGAGGTCCTGAAGGCCGGGGAATGTTTGAGGAGGGCCTGTCTGATTATCCAGCCTATTCCAGTGATCCTTTAGTGACAATGAGAAAGGACATCTAAAATGTAGTTGCAGGCTTTTCCTGTGGCCTATTAAAATTTCCATGCAGGACAGTTTAAATGCACATGAATGTAGCACAGTCCTTTCAAATTTATAGCGTTTTTCTGTCTTCAAAATATTTTTGAATATGTTGTTACTTTTCAACAGCTCTAGGGAGCACAGAGAGCAGGTAGTGTTACCTCCATGTGACAAATGTGGGAGAGAGACCCAGGGAAGTGAATTGTGTTAAGTCGCATGGGCTCCCCAGTGCACCTGTTCTCCAAGACCTGATCAACTGCATGTCTGCTGTGTCAGGGTTGAAGCCCCCCCAAGGGATTTCTCAGACTCCAAACGAATACTCATTCTAGAGGGTTTGTTTTTCTTCTTTACCCTAGCTGTTTTTGTTACAATCAGGACTCAACCTATTTAAACTTAAAATGTCAGTTTAAAAGAAAATCTTCATATGTATTTCTCTAGTCCTTCTGAAATACAGGAAAAAACTCTCACAACATGCTTTGACCCAATGCAGAATGGGGTTTTACCCACCCACCGCACAAGCAATGCCGTAGCACCAGCCCGAGTCCTCTAATTCAGTCGGGTTCCCACGCCATGCACCTGGAGACAGTGTCACATCCCACAGGTTGAGGGTTCAGTCCCCAAGACCTCCCCCTCTTCGGATGACAGTTGTAAGCTCCAGTTGTTTCACTTGGGCCTTTAACCAACCAGTTATAAGTTGGGATTCCTGCAACTCCCTCCTCAGGTGGGATTGACTTGCTTGGAGCCCCTCACAGAGCTCAGGGAAATGCTTCCAAACATTTCTTGGGTTATTATGAAAGAAAGGATACAGATGAACAGCCAGATGGAAGATGCACAGGTGGCTTGGGTATGGAAGAAGAGTTGTGAGCCTGCCCAGTCTGAGCCTGTCCATCCTCAGGGAGCTACTACATGGTCAGCTGTCCAGAAGCTCTCTGGGCTCTGTCTTTTTGAGGTTGTTTTGGAAGCATCATAACTGAGCATGGGTGGTTCAGTCACTGGCCATTGGTGATTAATTTGAGTCCCACTCCTCACTCTGGAGGCTGGAAAGTGGGGTTGTAAGCCCCAACCCTCAGATCCTGTCTTGGCCTTTGGGTGACTGACCACATTACCACATTATCACATTAGCGTAGAAAAAGGACACTTTGCTTTGGAGTGTCCAAGGATTTTAGGAGTGGGATGTCTGGGCCAAATATATGTTTCACAGTATCACAGCCTGTGGCCCTGGGATGAGCTGGGATTAGCGTGTGTGTGTGTGTAGCTGCACTGGTAAAAATTTAAAAATAGGCCCATGAGGCATACATGCATTTCATGGTTGAAATTAATGCCTAAATTGCAATTTTTAAACCTTGGGACTTGAAATTTTCTGATTTTGTTATTCTCCTTTGTGTGGTATTTTAAGGAAATATATTGAAGATACAAGATGTAACTAAATTTTGTTTTGTTAGCTTTTATAATTTCTAATACCTTTGAGTACGTATCCTAAATTAATTACACTTTAGGATATTCTTTTTTTGTGTTTCTTGCTTTGCATGTGAGAGGTAAGATGTAGACAGATAACATCTGAAAAGATTCTTGCAAGAGATTATAATCAAATGAAAATTTAATTTCCTGTTAGGTATATCTATACATAAAATCATATAGGGATTAGATGGTGACTTAAATTGTAGTATTTATTTTTTTTGAAGGATGAAATATGAAAATTGTGTATAGAAAGTCTTCAAGGGGAAAAATTACCTGAGTTCTAGAAAAGCACCATTAAAGTATTGTAGCCTTAAAGCCATCTTCTATCGGGGACCTGCCCAAGATCCCCAATCTCCCAAATGAGTGTACGGCGAAGGCTTAAATAAATGAGACAAGTGGTATGCTTTTAGGGCTCCGGGAGGATCGAAACCCTCTTACAGAGTTTGAGACTCTGGGGCCTGAGACAAAGAGCTTCTCTGGGCGGCCCATATTTATTAGATTTTCAAACCAGTAGAGGAAAACACAGGACCTTGGGAGTCCTTCAAAGACTTCTTCAAGTAGTAAATTATGCCAATTTAGGAGAACTGTCTTATCTCCATGGTGACATTTATGGTAGGAGTGAGACAGCAGGAGTGAGATGCCTGCAGCTGCAGTCTCTATCTACTTAATTGGGGTTGGAGCCAGGCGTCCTCAGCTGTGGCCTTATCTTGCCCTTTGAGGCATCTCCTTGTTCTTGGGTTGGCCATGCCCCGGCCATGCCACAGCCCTGCACGCATATTCAATTTCCAGCTTCAACAGCTCCCGATAATCTTCTTCTCTACTCTTTTTCATTTCATAACCTCGCTGTCACACAAAAAAGCACCCAGTAGGATAGGTGTGTGGTGGGGCAGAGTAGCTGGGTGGTAGCATCACATCTTGTTCTGTGTATTCATTCACAGGGGCTGCGATCCTGGGCTGAGTAGGGGCTGTCAGGTAGAGAAGGAGCCTGCACACGTTGGTAGAAATGGACTGGTGAGAGCCCAGCAAGAAATAAAGGCCATTCAGAGGTTCAGTTATGGTTTTAAGGATTTGGGGGTCCATTTCCTTCCTCTTTTACTGTTCAGTATGAGCTTCATTATGATTGATAGAGCATTACAAATTGTTTCAGGAAAAAGAGAAAAACATATATATCATAAAAGTTGAGGTGTTTATAAATTCAACTCCTAAGTATAAAATCCGTAGCTTCTGTATTTTAGAATTGAAAAAGATACTGAGTACTGAAAATATTCATGTTTTTCCCTGGTACATTAAAAGTCATTTATATTATAGTCAAAGAAGTTGACATATTTAGAGTGCCCATCATAATTTTCTCTGTGAAAATATTCCTACCTATTTATGCTACATGGACAAACATGAAATCTACAGGACAACAAAAATACTTAGTAAAGTTCAGTATTCTTAAGCTGTTCAGATTTAAAATGTCATATATCCTTGAAATAGTATTGCAAAGGGGATACAGAAGCTGCTTGTATAAGCTACCCTTTTAAATATTGGTTTTAAAAAATAATAGCTGGCATTTATTAAGAGCTTACCAGATATCAGGCACTGTTCCCAATCCTTTATATATGTTACTTTACTTAATTGTCAACCCTGTGTCATAGGTAGTATTACCCCCCTTTAACAATGGAGAAACTGAAATGTAGTGAGTTTTAGCTTGCTTATCTGTAAGGAGAGCCAGGATTCCATCTGCAACATTTCATCTCCTAACCTCACACTCATGCTAAACCCAAGCATAGGATTGTGCTATAGGATTTATGACCCCGACTCTTTTATTTTGTCAGATATACAACTAGGTAAAACAAAAAGTTCTTTAGTTTTATTCTTGACAAAACTTGCCTAAGTGTATGTTGGAAGGCATAGTTTGTTCAGTGAGATGCTATAGAGAAGCTTGGAGATTTTAGTTCATGTGGATTGGGAACAATATGATAAATCGCTGTGGAGATGTTTAAGATTTATTCTACTGACCTACAAATCAGGATCAGAGCCTCCCACTCACCTCCATATCCTCCTTGTGATCCTCATTTGAGTTGTTAGTAACCAAAATGTTACATGTAAAACTTGGAAGCAGTACTTTGTAAGCTGATGATTATAGACAGCCCCTTGTGGAAGGCTGGTACTCGACAAACAGTGTAACGGCTCTCTAATTGAAAGCTATGATCTTTCCAAATGCCCAGGTGGGGAGGTGATATTTACACCTTGGAGGATGATAGCAGGTAGTGGCTTCTTGAGTTCACAATTGGTATCTGGAGTGATATGGGATAAAGAACTTTAAGAAATGATGTCTCGAGTTATTTTTAAGATGTCCTCAGTTTTTTTAAAACACTAAACCTTGCTGTCACTGGAGTTAATAATGTATTCTTTTCCTAAGCAAGAAAAAAAAATCATTGCAACTAATCTTTTATTTCTGATTTTGAGGTGCAGCGAAAAAGAATGTCAGATTCTTATCAAGAAACTTAACTCCTACATCAAATATGCGCGCCTGTCAGTCCCAGCAGTAATCATATTGTTGCAAATTTATAAACTGTATCAAGCTCCTCTCATTATAAGAATCTGTGCAGAGCAGAATCATTTACCTTCTATGCATATCCTCATTTCGCTTTCTAGCAGACAAACAAATTTAGGTAAAAATGCTCCATACAGTGCATTATAGTGTAAAAATTCAGTAATAACTATTTTTGTAAGAGAAATAAAATTCAGCTCTAATATCAGCATCATTTAGTGATATTTCTTAATAAATACATTTCAGAGATGAGTGCAAATTTGTTATGCAATGTAAGAAGTCTTTCAAGTGTTTTTTAATTTTTTTTTATTTTTTATGCTGGGAATCAAACTCAGGACCTCACATTTGCTGCTTGAGCTAGATCCCTGGCCCTCTAGTGTTTTAAACTCGACACTAGAGGGCCCTGCAGACATCTAGTGTCCTCATCATTCCTTTACATGTATGTCGTGTGTGCCTGTTGTGCTTTTTACTAGGTGACTAAATAGTTGCAAGTATGAAAATATGTTAATGTCTTTTGTAATAGAAGATCTAGAGACACAATTGATATACTATTCCACTCTGCAATTTTTATTTTGTATTTTCATCCAGGCAAAAAGACTTTGACCATTCAAGTGAGCATAAAAGCACTAGTTACTTTGATAAATTTATTCTTTTCACTTACTGGGCTGGCTTGGTCATTTGTTTAGGCTTTAAAAGTGGTTAATTTAGTAGATTTACTATAATTATTATAAATTTACGAAAATTACAGAATTCTTAACTATAACTTACCTTTGCTTTCCCATTTCAAACTCTGATACAATAATTTTCTACTCATTGCCATAATGCCTTTTGAAATGTGCTGTAATTCTATAGAGATCTGAGAATAAAAGGGCATAATGAAAATACTACCTGTACTCAAAAAATGAGCACCATTTATTTCCTCTCATAAGTTACATGTAAGATAGTTGGTAGCTGATGATTTTGGGTGAAAAATGATCTTGTAATTAAAAAAGCCAATTTGGGTAAAATTAAAAAGAGAAAATGGAGGAGAAAGAAGAAGAGGAGAGGGGATAATAGAGAAGCAAAACAGTAAATTTAATGTAATTATAAAATTGTATGAATCATTCCTATCTAAATCTAACCTAAACCCTTTTCCAGGAAATATTGCATGACTAGTTTAACTACATATTATCCTATTTTGTAATCATCTTGATATTCATACAATCATATTTATCTTATTTTTATATACCTTTCTCTATCATTGCTTATAAAGGTTTTCTTTGATGTGCATTCTGTTATTTTAAATAAATCAGAAACTCTGTGAGAATCACTTCCATTTATAACATAAGGTGAAGAAATGCCCAAGAGGCCTTTCAGTGCTGTGAGCTTTAAAGGTACAATTCTGGTCTTCATTTTACAAAGTGTTGCACTGTCTGAGGGCAGAAGCTGTCGACTGCACTCAGTGAAGAATTTCCATTGTTCAGCATCATTCCCTGCACACAGTCGTGGCTCAGTACATGTTTATGGGCTGATTGACTGACTTACACACAGCACATAGAAGTGTTTTGACTGCAGGACTACCACATTGGCCTTCACTACTCCTAGCCAAGAAGTAGATTCTACAAGTACTAATTCAAATTCTACTTTGTATATCTTTATTTTATTTTATTTTTTTGTGGCACCGGGGATTGAACTCACGACCTTGCGCTTGCCGGGCAGGCGCTTAGGCCGCTGAGCTAGATCCCCAGCCCTGTTTTTGAGACAGGGTCTCACTATGCCGTTCAGGCTGGCCTTGAGCTCACTTTGTAGCCCAGGCTGGTCTTGAACTCACAACGATCCGCCTGTCTCAGCCTCCTGAGTGCTGGGATTACAGGCGTGAGCCACCTCGCCCGGCTATTTGTATATCTTTATAGCCCTGAAAATGGCACATTTCTTTACTTTCTTTTAAACAGTAGCAAAGTTTTAGATTTATTAAAGGTAGGGAAAAAAAGTGCTCCTACAGTGGGAAGGTGGACTATTGTGTAGGGATACAATAGCAAGAGCTCAATGGTGGCTATACTTCTTTACATCTCCCACTCCTGAGGTTGATGTCAGGTCTAGGGCATCCTATTAAACACCTGCTGGGGTTCTTGCGAAGTCAACATGGTGGGCTTTGGGGACTGTTGTGCACGTGTGTCCTGGGATTTTGTAATTACCAGGTGATGCCTACTTTCCCAGCCGGTCTTAGGCATATCCTATTCGCCTGCTTCATTTTCCCCCGAGAGACTCATGTCCCCATACTTCTTTATGGGGTGCCAAGGGAGTGGAGGTCTCCATCTTTGTTTGGCTACTTCCAGATTTCTTTATCCTTAACCTGCTTGCAAAGCTTAGCCAACAGCAGAGAGCTGCAGCATAGAGGGCCAATAGAGGAGATTGTCTTGCAAAAAGCACTATATCTAGTGCTGTTGCATTCTTTGCTTGCAATGTGCCCTGGAAAGCAATACGGGGAGATGTGAGAGAGCCCCAGATGCAGTGCACAGGAATGGAGGGAATTCAGCTGCACAGGTTAGAGCAAAGGAAGGATCTAAAGGCCAGCATGTCAGGAGCTCCAGCTGGTGGGCCTCTGTTCCAGGAAGGGCTACTTCTCGGAGAGGGGCCTGGGAAAGATCAAGCAGAAGACTCAGGTTGCAAAAGAAGCAGAAATATCATGTAGGCTTTGGACCAGTAAAAAGCTTCCCATGAAACCAGGAGAACATGGGAGCAGTGGGGCATCTGGGGAGAAACCAAGGTCCGACAGTCATTGGAATGGGACGTCAAACTGGGCAATGAGAGTAGCTCGCTGCAGAGCCCATTAACTATTTATCCCAGGTAGCATCAGAATCTCTTGCCACTGGACAAAACTGGTGTTTGGAACTACTGTGTGCTGTGATCATTGTGAGGATGGGATAGAACACACAGGCTACAGAGAAGAAGATGTGAGCTGGTACATTTCACTTTTCCTGTCAGACACATTCCTTTCTGGACCATTATTTGAACAGGTTCTCACATCAGAGAGATAAAGCCTAGTACAGGAGGCACGAAACCCACATTAGTATGGTAGTTGTTTCGTTGCTGTTAACAGTTGTCTGTTGTGCAAAGCTAGAGAAAGCTGTTTGCAGGATGACATAGTATCCACGTCTTCTTAGATCTTCTTAATAACTCGGAGGCAGCAAAGTATTGTTTTAATCTTTATGGTGGAGAAGAAAGACACGGAGGTTGAAATGCGCCAATGAGAACCCTGGTTTAGTATTGGTCGAGCTTGAATGCGAATCAAGGTCTATGATGCTTCTCCACATGACAGGGAGTAAAATAATGCTTGTGAAAATAAATGATCATTTGAATTTGATTTCAGTTTTTCAAGCTGCCGCTTCAGACTTCCTAGAAATGTACAAGTTCAAGCAAATCTTAAAAACAGAAATGGGTTTTACAGAGGAAAGATATGCAGTATTCTCATTGCATTTCAGGATAACAGTAGCAGCTAAGACTTGCATGGTGTTTACTGTGTTACATTGTAATTCATTGAACCCTTTTAACAATACACCGAGGAATTGTAGCACAGAAAGGTTGAGAAACTTGCTGGAGTTTATACAACAACAGCAAAACGGTAAAACAAGGTGGAAACCCTAGGCCTATTGGAGTTAGCAGCCATGTTTGCAAGCACCGTGTGATAGTGTCTTTCATTCTGCTGTGATACCAACTTACAAAGCTTAGGAATTTCATGCCTGGCTGTCAGAGGAAAACTGTTTTTCTTGCTTGAAGTAAAACAACCCACCTTAAGATATTTTTCTTGCGTGTAGTGATTTTGAACATTCACTCTTTACTGATTTCTTCAGAGTAGGCTTGCTTCCTGCAGGTTCCATCTGGTGCTTGACAATCTTAAGCAGTTTTGGATAAATCTTAGTTACACACAACAGTTTGGATATTTTCAGAAAGCTCAGTGAAGTTGTTAGGTTTACCTTTTCTTAGTTGTTCCCGGCTTTTGGTTAAGTTTTTATATGTATTACTTATGTAATGATTGAATAGGGAAAACAAATCCACTATATTAATAAACACAACCTGGCAACTTGGTATAGAGAATCCGGTGCACACAATAATCTAAATGTGGAGAAGTAGACAATTAAAGTTGGATCACAGGCTGTGGATGTAGCTCAGTGGTAGAGTACTTGCCCAGAATGCAGTAAGTACTGGATTCCATCCCTCTGGTGCTAAAAAGAAACTCAAATAAAAAGCAGAGAGAGAGAGAGAGAGAGAGAGAGAGAGAGAGAGAGAGAGAGAGAGAGAGAGAGAGAAACAGAGAGAGACACACACACAGAGGAAGACCTAAGCTAAGATCAAAATGCTTATAATTTAAGTCAGAGAGGTAGCATGATGCTAAAGGTATTAACTCAGAGACATGTATCATTTATAGCCTTGGGATTGAGCTAATCTCATTTTCCCTCACAATTCCAGAGTATAATAATCAGGAAAGTGTTTGCCAAAAGGTAAAGGGTAACCCAGCCATAACCTCTCACTTGTGCATCTCTGAGAAGGATGGATTTTTAGACTTCTTGTCATCTGCCATCAGGATCCGTGTGACCATTTATTCATTGGATAGATTGGCTCTGCCACATATAGAGTTGGTTAAGAGTCTCCATCCCTTTGGGAGAATTCGACACGACTCTGGCTACTAGGCTGGTTGTCCACTCTCTTGAAAGAGAATACTGATGTCAACTCCAGCATGCTTTTACCAGTCAGTGCACAAAATGTAAATACCAAAGCCTTCTTCTCACCCCCATGGTGTTCTGTGTTTCCTTGTCTTATTTATCCTCCTTAGTCTCCCTAACTCTTCTTCTGTCCCTCTGGAATTCTGTCTTGGTTACTTTGCTCCCGTTGCTAAGACAAAATACCCAGCACCCAAAGTTAAAAGAGGAAAGGTTTATTTCCACGGTTTGTGGAAGTTTCAGTCCATAATCAGCTGGCTGAAAGGCAGGGTGGCCTGGCACAGGGGCAACCATGGAGGCAGAAGATAGCAAAAACAGCAAGAGCAAAAGAGGGGGAGACAAGCCTCTTTTCCTCCCTTATATTATATGCAGGCTACCCACCCTAGGGCGGGTGTAGCACTCACACCCCCAATCCTAGCACTAGATGATAAACTAATTAACAAACATTAGATTCAGCCACCTCAAAAAGGCCTGCCCCCACATGGCCACATGAGGCTTTGAGGGGACATCCAGACACAAGCCATAAAAATTCTCATTCAGGGAACTCTCCTACACCCTTGTCCCCTTCTAAGTGGTTCTTCCTCCTTGCTTAACATAGAGGCTGTCAGTGTCCTGAAGTTAGCCTGCTTTTCTCATCAGCTTTGTCAAGTAGTCTCTTTTCTCATTCATCTTCCATGAAAAGGACTTCATATCCTTGTGGCTTCATGTTGTTACTTTGATACTGATTCCTCTGACTTGTTCTAGAATCCTTAGTTCCTTTGAGGTTAAAGTCTTTGACTCTGTCACCCTGGCATCTACCACTATCTGTCTCACTCTCTCTCATCCATCCAAGATTTTAGAATCTAAGATGTATTTATTCTGCATCCTGGCCCTCAGACCTGCCATCATCCAGGGTGAATTCAGTCCATGATGGGTCTAGTGTCCAGTGCTCTGGTCTCTTGGGCTCCTGACCTCTGTATTTTCCCTCAACTTTCTCCTATCATGTCCTCCACTCACTTCTTCGATAAAAGCTTGTAAATTTTCATCAGCAGGAATTGCTTCTTCTCCACAATTCCTAATTCAGACATGCTAACACACTGACCTTTTCTCTTTTTCCTTCCCTTTGCTTCCTTAGCTACACTTGATAGGATTGTACTCTGACCTAATCACAACCACTGACCCCTCTATTTTCCCATTTCTCCAGTTTGCTTCCTCCTTTGGCTTATTAGTCTTAGATTTTATAGTTACAAGCTCAACTGTTGAGTAGCTGTCTAAGTCAAGGCACTAACGTTTGTCCTAACAAAACAAGCACGGAAGAGAGAAGGGTTTGTTCCCCCTAAAAATATTGGAATATTGCTAAAAGGTGAGGGGAGGGATTCCAGGCATGCTAAAACAACCAAAGCCCTTCCCAATTTCTTCTGTGAAATCTTGATTGATTTCTTTGGATTAAGTTACTTGACTCATTTTTTATTCATGTTTCACTTTAATGTTTGTCACCTCTTTCTAAATGCAGAAAGAAATCTTGGCTCAGAGTTCCTTTACAAAACACTTCTACTTCTCTGTATGCTCAGCCACTCTGTGTTCCCCAAAATTGAAATGACTGAAGATAGCTTTTCTTAAGGCTGAGAAAACATATGGATGAAAGTATGCTACTTCTCAGAGTCTGTAGCCTCTTGGCAAGACATCTGCTACAACATTTTTTGTTCTTGGATCAGAGACTGTTGTTTGCCAATTGTTTTCATAAATATTAATCTTTGAGATCTTGACTGGCATGCAAGTTGTTCTTCTGGAGTCTTTTCTCTTAAATGTACCATCTTTAAATAATTTTGACACAGTACAACGAAAAAGATTTTCTTGTGAGAAAAAGTCTTGTTTTTAAAATTGGGACTATATAATGTCTAACTTAAAAACTTGTGCCTTTGTTAACTTTACATGGGAATTCTTTTTTTTTTTCTTTACTTAATTTATTGCCATTGGAATAATCCTTCTGCATTAATTTTGCAAAAAGACATCTTTCACTTCAGCCTTTAAAATTACTTTCCCAAGTACCCAATTGGTTTAGTCCTTAGATAGATGATTATTCCTTGTTAGTCTGGAACTATAAACTTTAAAACTGGATTGTGGTCTTGGATTGGACTCTGAACAGCCAAAGTGTTCTGTCATGTCATTGAATGCATGTTAATTTCTACTCATGTTTGTGTGAAAAGCTAAATGAAAGATCTTCAGTGAAATATGCAGTGTACCACATCCTCCACCAAAATACATTACTTAATGATTGCTGATAAAGTTTTACTGGAGTTCTGTGGTGTCTACCATACCCTGAATAGCACATATAAATCATTCTAAGTGTTGTATGCAGCTTTTTGGAGCTCATCTATATTACGTATGGTGGGTCCTGATGTATTTTACTGTTAGCTTTAGAGATCAGCAATTGGGAACATTTTAAATGTTTTTGGTTATGTCTCAATTAATAAAACAAATTTTAACCTTAAAAATGAAAAACGTTTCACATAGATAGTTGATGCTAAGATCTGTTAGCAAAGCCATCAGCTTATGTGGCGCCAAGGAGACCAAACAGCAAGCAAATAGATTTGAAGGAAGACTAATTTGATCCCAATGCCATAGTATCTTTTCTTCCTTAATAAACTACCTTTTCAGCATTTAACTTGACCTCCTTTTTTTAAAGCACATTATAGAGTCTTAAGAGAGAAGCTTTTTTTTTTTTTTTTGTCTTTTTGAGACAGGGTCTCACTATGCAGTGCAGGCTGGCCTTGAGCTCACTTTGTAACCCAGGCTGGTCTCAAACTTGCCATGATCCTCCTTCCTCAGCCTCCCCAGTGCTAAGATTACAGGTGTGCACCACCATACCTGGCTAAGAGGGAAGCTTCTTTCACTGGTTTTCATGAGAGATTTGGTCTTTCCTTTCCTCACTCCCTTCATTTTCTCCTTTTCCCTCCCTGCTCCATTCTCCTTTCCTTCCTTCCTTCCTTCCTTCCTTCCTTCCTTCCTTCCTTCCTTCCTTCCTTCCTTCCTTCCTTCCTTTTTCATTCATTGTTAAAGTCAGAATACTCTATTGTTAAAGGTGAATTAATAAAGTGAAAAATACAGTGTCTCATTGAAGGGACAAAACTGACATTTCTTCCATTCTATCTAAAATCATGTAAAATTTATATTTTGAGTAGAAGAGACCTTTATGTCTTGCTTCCCAGGCTATGTCTGGAATTAGGAACTGATGTCACAGTTGAGATCAAGTACAGTTTCCTCTGAGGTTCATTGGCAAGTGTCACCTCTCTCCTGTATCTGCCATTTTCTGGAAGTACCACGGGATTTATATGTTTGCACACAGTCTTATAGATTCTCACCAGGGATACTTCTTGGAAAGAGAACCCTGGATTTTTCCGCAGTGCCTTTATTCCAGGGAGAAAAGAGAATATTCCAAAGTCAAAGAGCTATTCCTTCATCAGGCCTGAAGGTCAGGACTAGGTGAAGGCCACCTTAGAAAGGCCACTACCATGACAGTTGGTGATTCCAGGTGGCTCAGAGGAAGGACATTGTGAGCAGTATCTCTCTGATCAGACATTCTGCGCCAGGAGAGGAGTATTTGGAGAAAAGCTTGGCCTTGCTTTTATGGTTTTAATCAGAGAACCAGCACTTACTGTACAAGGAATGAACTGACACCATCTGTACGAATTTGCAAGGGCCACCATACAAAGTTCCATAGACTGAGTGGTTTAGCCCACAGAAATTTATTTTCTCACAGTTCTAGAAGTCCAAGATGAAAATACTGGCTGAGTTGGTTCCTTCTGAGGGCCCGGATGGAAGGCTCTGTTTCCTGCTTCTCTTCCTGGCTTGCAGATAGCCATCTGTGTCTTCCCATCGTCTTCCCTCCGAATGTGTCTGTATTCAAATTTCACCCTACAAGGACACCAGTTATTGAATTAGGGACTTCTCTAATGATCTCATTTTAATTTAATTACCTTTTTAAAGGCCTCATCTGCAAATGCAGTTATATTCTGAGGTACTAGGGTTAGAGCTTGAACCTGTGAATTTTCAAATGCATCCTGTTGAGCCCTTGCAGCACCTCAGTCTTTCATTTACTCATAGCTGCGACATGTGCGAATGATTTCTGTGTTGCTGCTTCTATGCTCATTTTGTTGAGGGCAGCCAGACTGCACTGAGCAGATTGCTGGCATCTACAAACAGATTTAGGAAGTTATTTCTAAACATTTATTTAAATCAGCCCAAACCAACAGAAGAAACATACAAAGAGATTTTGCTTTCCTCTTGTTTTACATTTTAATGTTCAAAGAAAACAGGTAATTGGCAAAAAAACAAAAAACAAACAAATGAAAAACACCTACAGTGCCACTGAGAATTACCAACATAGATGTTTGAATTTAAAGTTAAAACACATATAGAGCTGAGTAATTTTACTCAAACAAAATGAGAGAATTTGAAATTTCTATAGAATCATACTGTTTGGCAGTTTAAGCCTTGGGTCAGCTCTTCAAAGCACAGTCCTTTATTTTATTGAGTATTTTTTTATGTTTTGGCATAATTATCGAGAATTACAAATGTCAGAGATGATCTTTGGAGTTTTCTATTTGCTACAAATTCAGTAATTATTCAGAATATCATTGCATCATTCCTGTCTTCTCATTGCAAAACGTATACTTAAAATTCTTCATTGAAGGCTGAAGGTATAGCTCGGTGGTAGATCACTTTCCTAGCATGCATAAGGCCCTTGGTTCTATCCCAAGTGGAAAAAAAAACAAAAAAAGAAATCCTTTATGGAAAAATATGTCCTTTTGAAGATATGTTTGATACCATTTACAGATTTTCATAAGCCAAAATGCACACTTTTGCTATTAGGTTGGTAAGGAGCCAGCTTTTAAAATACCAGTGGTTATTTCTAATGCCTACATAAAGTGAACTTTTGAAAAGCATAGAACAAACCAAAACACTAACTTTAGTTCACAATACAGTCAAGTCTCTGCGACTTATTTTTTATGCCTATATATGAGTTATTACAGTGAAATAATAAATTCTCATTACTTTAAACAAGAAAATGACTCATAATATTACTTGCATTCGTATACTGATTCATGGTAAATTTTTCTGGTATTTTAAATTAGCGTTATTTTCTTAGGTGTAAAATTTTATCCATCTGGTATATTTTAAACCAATTCTCTCATGCCAACGAAAGGGCAGTAGCAGTGTCAGAAAAATAAAACTTCAAAATAACATTCATGGAGTAATTCCTTCTGTCCTTAAACAAGTGTTTCTGCATAATTAAGTTAAGAGTATTGGGCCTTTGTGTTTTGATATCTATATAATCTTTCCTGTGAGGTTCTAAGGCTCTGGGTTACTTTACACAGGAAAAGGACATTTTCTTGCTCATTCAGATACACCTTTATAGGCTTATGTAAATGCAGCAGACGTGTAGCAGGAAGTCACAGGTGTATGTGAAAAAATACCACCTGTTAAAAACAAGACTGAAACGCATTGTTCTGGAAGTGGGGAGGCAGACTAACCTGCTAGAGAGTGACAGTTATTGGAGCACTGCTATAAATGTATCACAAAGCCAAGAGGAATGAAAAAATCTAAAAGCTTTTTTTAAAAAAAGCAATAGCTCTACCTGTCTCCTGCTGACTTTCTCTGTGTTTAGTTTGTAATTCTGGTTTATTACACATGCCTTCTGTATGTGGTAAATGAATGGCTAGGAATAGATTTCAGACTCTAATGTGAAAATCTTTTGTCCCATATTGTTCTGTCCTGTTATTTTCAGTACGTTTATTGGAATGTCTTGCATGCTTGCTGCTGTACTGAGTACCCTGGTTTGTATTTCACGTTGCCTCAGATATTTCAGTGGGCAGAATATGATGAGGTGCATTAGATAAGTCCAGTGTGTATTTATGGTGATCCAAAAGAACCAGACACAGAAATGAACTTGCTTGGTTCTCAGCTATCTATCTTTTTGTCTTATTCCTAAGGGTATTTGGAATAAAAATAATTTTACTGTAACTGATTTAATTGACAAAGACACTTAGCAGTCAGTGCTATCCAATATTGATAGTCCAACACTAAAAGTGGGTCTAAATGGAATCATAAAAGGTTTTAACTCTACAAAGATTTATTTTTGGCTTTTATCTATTCTCAGCTCTTTTGCTGAATGTAATTTTTTATGATTTGATATTTATAAATTAGCATGCATGAAGAGAACCCCAAATAAGGAAATAAAGTAATTCTGGAAAATTATTTCTTTTATTCTCTGAACTTATTGCTATAATCCCCTGTGGAAAGACTATGGGGTCTGAAAAAACTACGTAAACCTGGGCTTTTTACCTAGGATCATATGCATAGTTAGGAATTCAACCCGACAGGGGACTGAAACCGACCACAAAGACTCCTGTACCAGGCACAACTGCTGAAGGTAGAAATGAAAAACAGGAGTTGTGTGTAGAGACTACGGCTGTGTGGACTTCAGGTATTCATGGCTGCAGTTGGGGTCAAAGACTAATGAAATCTTCCGCTTACGTTCACTCCCAGTCCCTCAAGAAAAGAGAAAAATCTCCAGGATCAATGGGAGAAATAACCTTCGATGAACAATATTAGCAGATGATTAATGTTTCCAGAATACAAATATGGACACAAGAGGGCCCAAATAGTTTCAAGGATTCTGCGTCCTCTAGGTCTTGGAGGCTTTCAGATGTGTACAGTTCCACAATAAGTGCTGGAGGGTGGTTTTCTGACTGCATATGAGTGAGAAAACAAACAACTCTTATAAATAAGCTTAGGCAGTCTGACTCTATGCAGACCAAATATGGGATTTAAAATACTTTTGGAGAACTAGGGATATAGCTTACAGGTAGAGCCTGCGCAAAGCCTGGGTTCAAGTTCCAGGGCCACCACCACCACAAAAACAAAACAGCAACTTTGGACAACATAGGAAACGCTGGCTGGGGACGTGAGTCTCTTGCTGTGGTACCCTATGGCTGTCACCTATGGCTTCTGCCAAGTTAATTCAAAGCTCTAAATTGAACCAAGCGAGCTTTTAAGGTCCCCATGTTGCATACCTCTCTGACTCACTTTTTTTTTTAGCTGTATATTGTTATTGTGGTTACAAAATATATAAAAAAATCCTTCTTAGAAGTATGGAAAGGTACAAGATTGTAAGGCAAAAAATTGGTTTTGATTGAATGCCTACCATGTGAGAAGCACCGTACTAGCTACTGAAGACACAGTCATGAAAGAAAACAAAATGAAATGATAGGATGAGTTCTATGCTTGTATGGTGCTTCATTCCAGTGGCTGAGAGGATGACAAAATGAATATCTAACAAGCGTATGTCAGGAGAGGGTGTGCCATGATGGAAATTAAAACAGCCAGTATAACTGAGTGTTCAGAGGTACTGGGAATCATTTTAAGGTTGTTAGATGTACTTTATATAGCTACTTAATCTCATAGCAACTCGATGTGGTAGGTATAATTTCAATCTTTGTTTTACAGATGACAAAACCGCAGTATGGAGAAATGAATTTATTTGTCCCAGGTTTCATAGGCAGAACCAGATGGTAACTTTCTGGCATTAGAATCTAGACATAGTTTGTAGGATTTTTCTCTCTAATACTAGGTACTCTGCTGCCTCTGTCAGAGTAAAGGCAGAGCAGGCATGGGCGGTGATGACTGTATGTTTGTGCAGGGTGTTAAGATGGTGCTTCTTTGCTATGGTGGGGATTCAGTCAAAACCATCTGACAAGAGACTTTAAGAAGGTCTCCTAAGTCGGAGAAGCCTACACCAGGTACAGAACCTGAAGTTGAACATAGAAAGCAGGAATTGGGTTGTAGGGATCAAGGAATATGCCAGCATATTTGGGTGATCTGAGCTCATGTGCTGTATTTGAGAAACACAAGAAGCAAGCATGACTAGAGAAGAATTCGTTCATAACAGCCAGTACTAGGCGATGAGATCAGAGAGGTGGGCCAGGGTCCAGATCACATGGACCTTTGCAGGACACTGAAGGACTTTGAGTTGGACAGGAGTCCACTGAGTGTGGAAATAAGTTACATCTGACCCATGGTTCACTGCTGTGGAGAGTGACACCAGGGAGGATTTTAAAGACCTGGTTGCAGTAATCAAGGTGAGAAAAGAAGATGGGCTGTACCAGGGTGATGATGGTGGCGGTAGAAAGTCTTAGAATCCTGCAGAGACCGTGAAATTCAAATGGGTAAGTTTTCCTATAAATTGCACACAAGGTTCAAGAGAAAGAGGAGTCGAACATGGCTCTACAGATTGTGGCTTGAGTAACAGGAAGAGTGGAGGTGCTACTTACGGAAAAGGAAAAGATGATGGCAGGAATCTTACCCACTTTTGTGTGCTGGGCACTTAGCACAGCAAATCGATTTAGTACAGAACTGAACTAGTTAGGCACGGAATCACTCTACTCCTGCCAGGTTTCCTCAGAAGAAGAGGGAAAGCAGAGGCAATGAACTCTAGCCAAGTAACCATGTCTCGTTCGCATGATATTTTGAACATCCAAATGGCAGCAACATCAAAGGGAAAAATGCAGTTACAATTTGGAGAAAGATTGAATCTCATGAGGGATGAAGTGGAATGTACAAAAGATGTGTAACTTAAAATTTCATTCTTCTATAATATAATTTTGAGCAGATTTTCTGTGGATTGTGAAGAAGCTTTATTTTAGCCTAGCTTCTCGCTTCTGGTTTTCATGCTGATAAGGTGTCATTACCATGACTAGGTAAAGAATATGAAGAACATGATTGGATTGGCACTATTTATCTGGAAGAGATACGTAAAATTTCCTAAAACATGCAAGTCCATGAAATCTTATATTTAGTTTGCAGCTTAAAACAAGAATTTAACACTTTCTGGTTCAATTTCCAACTCTTAGTTAATTTGGGGGTTAGAGGAGGCCTCTTAAATCGCATCCCTTTTCTAGGATTTGGAGCCGTGGATGGACATAGGAGTTGTTCAAGTTTATACCAAAATGTCACTGTCGTAACTGGATATCTAACTGAAGCATGACTTTAGATCTGTTACTGTGTCTTCTGGTATTTCACCCCAGACTAACAACAGCCTCAGACTCCATGACAGAACTAACCCTCTTGGAGCGTGATGGAGAGAATCCTAGAATTCACTAGTCCTTGTGGTCAGGCAGAATCCAAGAGAGACTTTGCTGAGTATCTCACCACTCAGACAAAGCCCTTCTTCCCCTCTTCTAAGGAAAAGTGGGTAGGTGGGCAGAGAGAAGTCAAGGGTGTCACTAATGGAAGCCCCTTCTTTTGGGACATGTGAGGCAAGGAGAAAGTTCACTTATCTATGAGAAATACTGTGTATGTGTACTCCTTACTTTGTAGTAGGGGAGGAGTCTTGTTTCGTTGCAGAAACATATCTGATCAATAACAAGCCATCAGTGTTGGTATCTCACTATATGGTTCCACTAAACTATTCATTACTTTCAGTTTCACTGAACTATTCCTTCCTTTGCTCTGTGAGGTTAAGAGTCTCTACTGTAGGTATGCCTCACTTAAGACTGAATAGAGAAAGTTATTGTAAAATGAATATTTGGGATTAATTACCCCCAAAGACTGCTAGTGTACTTGAATTAAAAGGTATTTACTTGATTTCAATCCCTAAAGTTGCCAAATGTTTATACCAGAAGTATATTGAATGGTGATGTCCTGTTTAATAAAAATCCCCAGAGCTCAATGATTCTTTACACATTGTGTTCTTCATCACCAACTATAAACCTTGATCAAAGGCCAGGTTCCCACAAAGTATAATACCAAGTTCTGAGGCACCATGAAGTATCAGTTATTCTGTGTGCTAAGAGAATTGTGTTGGTGTTAGAGGCTTATTTTAATTACTTCTCTCATTGCTGAGTCAAAATACCTGATACCCGTAAGTTAAAGGAAGAAAGGTTTATTTTGGATCATAGGTTGTAGAGGTTTCAGTCCCTACTTAGGTAGTGCTAATGCAGGGTAGCATGGCAGAGGGGCATCACAGGGGAGAAACAGTTCATGAACTGGCAGGCAGAAGCCAGCAGCAAGTAGCAAACTCTAGCAGCAGCAGCAACAGCAGTAGCTAGCCTCCCTTTCCCTTTTATCCATTTTGGGTGGTGCCACCCACCTCCAGGGTGGGCCTTCCCATTTTCCACATCTAGAACTATGCTAAACTAATCAGAAGACTAATTTAGTCCCACCCATTCTCAATCCCAGTATCACACACACTCTTAATCCACATTCATACACCCTAGATCCAGCCATCTCTGAAAAGCCCCACTTTTGAGCACATGAGACTTTGGAGGGACATCTAGATACAAACCATAACAAGGCTGAGTGTGATGGAAGACATATTTGACTGATTTGAGATGTCTGCAAGCTATTTCCGAGGAATTATTCATAAAGATTTGGATACTAGATAGGAGTCAGTGTTACTGTTACTTTTCAGAAATAGATCGTAATGAGCTGTTGGGTAATAGGAAATTTCATGCAGGAAAGAGAAATTGAGCTGGGCCTCGAATATTCCAAGGACTGATCCTTTGGAGTCCTGCCCCTGGCCTATATTCTCCTTACTAGTAAACACCCATGAAATTGCTCAACTAAAACCTCAGGTGTCATTCTTTATTGTGTGCATTGCTCACCACGTATAGCAGATAAATCAGCTAGTCCCATTGATTTTACCCATGAATGTTTCCGGAATACACCCAGCTGCTGATCTTCCCTGTCACCCCCTTGTCTAAGCCTGTTCACCTTGACTAATTCATCATTATATCCCTCCTGGACAGTCACATAACCTCGTTGGTTTCTTTGCTTCCGTTGTTTTTAACCTCCAGTCTGTTTTTTTATTGTTGTAAATCATAAATCAGATCATATCATTCTCCATTAATATCCTTTGAGGTTTCACTGTGGATCTTTAAAAGAAAATTCAGTTTTGGTACTAGAATCATTAGGGCCCTGTGTGATCTGGCTTGTACCAGCTTTTCAACTTCTTACCCTTGTTTAATTATACATTGGAGTCATTTCTGGTCTTCAGAAAAGATCATTTCTTTCCGCTTAGGTGTTTTGCTTTTTGCCATTCCCTCTGCTTGGAATTCTGTTGC
>RJWT010003110.1:0-37790 GCA_004365215.1 Cuniculus paca | reverse complement strand
GTGTGTGTGTGTGTGTGTGTGTGTGTGTGTGTGTACGTTACTTTGGATTGACCTGGGGCCTTTGCACAGAGCTTTATCTCTAACCCTTTTGAATTCTTTTGCTTTTTTTTTGAGACTGAATCTCACTTTGTCACTAAGTTGCCCAGACTGGGCTCAGACTTGCAGTCATCCTGCCTCAGCCTGCCAGACTACTAGGATAAAAGGTTTGTGCCACCACATTCAGTTCAAGTATGCCTATTTTTATGAATAGTTGTTAGACATGGTGTTAAATAAACACTATTTTTCATTGAAATGAACTGGAAGAGACTTTTATGTGTCTACCAAAACATTAAGAACAAGCAAGTGCCACATTATTGTTACCATCTTCCAAATCTTCTCTTGCTTTTTTCAAAGTATTAAAAATTTTAGAAATGCTGTATACGGACTACACTATTCCTGATGTTTATTAAAGAAAGGGCATTTGACTTAGAATATAGCTAACTCTTAATCATTGTTTTGAATCTTTGAATGGTACATATTTTTATTGCAAGAAAAATGTACAGAATAAATATTACCATTTTGAAGAATGTTATAAAATGCCCATTTTGTTGTTGTTGTTGCTTTTTTCAGCCTGGTCAGGGTCTTTACACTGAGCAACTTTGCCAGTCCTTTCTATTTTTCATTTTGAGACCTATCTTGCTAAATTATTAAGTTTTCCAGGCTCCACTGAATTTGCAATCCTCCACTCTCACACTCCTAGAGTGCTGGGATCATAGCCATGCTCCACCATACTCAACTAAAAATTCCAGTTTTTAAATAATGCTGTATTTGGCTCAGGGAGAATAAAGTGGTGATTTTAGATGCTGGAATAAATGAGATCATGGAATGCAGCTTGATATAATATGATGAAATAGCCCCAACTTATCTGTGAATATAACAAAACAATAGAACAACTTTGTAGTTCACAGGAATATCTATTTCTGTGAATGTCTGTTGATTATCTGTTGACCTTTTGAATGTCTATTGATTCATGTTTCTGTAGTTGGGTCATCAATCCTTATAGTAGCTGTTTGATAAAAGATTAAATATTCACCATTACTTCAGTAGCTCACTCTGTCTTCCTCTCCTTTTCCCTCTCCCTGTCCCTCTCTCTCTCCCTCTCTCTCTTTCTTTTTTTCTCTATTACTCATCCTAGTATGGATAATTCTCATTTCGTTTCTCTTCATTATAACATCCTACAAAGCTTTCAGAATCAAGCAACTTCCCATAAAGCAACAGAAGAAAAGATACCTCATTTTCCAGCAAGTTTGATTTAAAACTGTCAGCTATATTATTACACTTTACTTGAGGTAGCAATTCAAAAGGAAACTCGAGAGGGGCCTGGGTGGTCATTTAATAGCTAGTCTTCGTTAGTATGTGAGCATTAGCACTGTAGGATGCGCAAGATCCTCATTATTCTGACTCTAATTGGGCCTTCACTTCTTTATTGAGAAGCAGTTTTGTAAAGCAAGCATATTCTGGAAGAAATAGAGATTTTGTTTGTTTTTCTGTCTCAGGCTAATAGGCTAAGTGACATGAAACCTTGCTTTTTAAATCTTTTTATATATTCTAATTTTAAGAATAAAAAGTTCCAATTTTAATTTATATTTTATTTACTCTAATATTATTTTTTTAGAAATGTGTTTTAGCCATTTAATTTCTGTGAGTGATCAATTTACATGCTTTCTTAATTTTTTGTTAACATGTTCCATTTTTATTATAAATATGTTAGACATTCCAACATAGAGAATATAGTATGACCAGTGTTCTTGATCCCATCACCAAATATGTATCCACTTATTGCCAATAGTGTTTGTTTCATCTATAATTTCACTTACTCCTTTTCAGATTATTTTGAAGCAAATTGTTAATGTAACTTCTATAAATATATATGCATATTCATAAAATACAACCTCTTTAAAAATATATCTTAATGCCAAAGTTGATGTCTAAATTAATAATCTATAATATCATTAAATGTTCAATGCTTAGACTTCCTCTTAAAGGTTTCACTTTGTTTGATTCTGGATCAATTAATATCTACTCATGAGATTGGGTGAAATTTCTATTAAATCTTATTTTATGTGTAGATCATGTTTTCATTTCTCTTTTGTTCTTTTACACCTTTAAGTTTAACACCTAAGGTAGCCAGTTATTTGTTCCCTTGGCTTTACTACAGTGTAGAATTTGTTATAGCATCTTCATGGTGTCATTCACCATGCTCATCCGACCCTATGTTTTGCACATTGATTATTAGACTTTGCAATTTAGAAATAGTACTTCGCAGGTTATGCCAGCAGGAAGGGCATAATGTCTGGCCTGCTCACTTGCTTTCTTTTCTCTTTTCTTTTTCCTTTCCTTTCCTTTCCTTTCCTTTCCTTTCCTTTCCTTTCCTTTCCTTTTTTTTTTTGTTCTTCCTTTCTTTTTCTTCCTTTTGGGGATGCAACAGCTTTTGTTTATCTTTATCAATACCTATTGATCCATTAGGAGTAGGTTAATGATTTTTTTCTTTATAACAGTCATTTCAGAAATGGTGGTGTTCTATCATTCTTTTCTCAATTATTAAACTAGAGTACTTCTACAAAGTGAAACTGCCACTATTCTGTGACCCAAAACTTCCCTTCTATAGGGAAGGTTGCATAAATGTTTAATATGTTGCCTTTGGAATCAATTCTAAAGATTTACATCCCTAATTTTTTTTAAAAAAGTGATCAGCAAAGATTACTTCTCTTATTTTACATTTTGTTTTGAGTATCATCATGAGCCCAAGGAAATAAATACCTTTGCTAGTTGCAATTCACTGTAGTGATATTTTTTGTTGAACATTCAGGTTGGGTTTTGAGTCATTGCTTTAGTTTGCTGCTGTAACAAATGACCATCAACTGTTTGATTTGAACAACAGAAATTTCTTTCCCCCAGTTCTGGATGCTGAAAGTGACTGGGGTACCAGTATAGTTGAGTTCTAATGGAGGCTTTCACCCTATTTTGTGGATGGCCATTTCCTCACTGTGTTCTCATAGGGCAAAGAGAAACTCACGCAGGTTCTCAGGTGTCGCCCCTTACAAAGAAGCTCTTTGGTGACTTTTCTTATAAAGTCAACAATGCACCACCGCCATCATGACCTTATCAAAAACTAAGTTTCACTCGAAGGTCCCGCCTCCAAATAGCACAAATTTACTGTTAGACGATGAACATGGGAATTTTGAGGGAGACACAGTTCAGTTCAGAACAGTAATTTTGGTACAGCTTAGTAATTTCAGCAGTTTTCAAGGTATTGAGGTTTGATTTTGCATTTTTTTTTCTATACCAGCACTAGAATAAACTGATTTTTTAAGGAGCTCTGGTTCCTTACAGTGGGATATGGTAATTAAAAACAAAATGTGAATACTAGGAACACTTTTGTTTTTATTTTATTTTTAAAGAGAAAAAAACAATAGAAATAATGATACAGAATTTTAAAACAGGATAATAGGAAATTAACAATGGTTAATATATTGCATATTGTTATCTTCAAAGTAGTTGCTCATAGTAAAATATATAGTCATGCAAAATTGATCAGTTAGTATAAGCACAAACCATTCTTTTCAATGAAATAAAAGAAATTGGTAGTATAATTATCTTAGCTCTCTCTCTCTCTATATATATATATACTTTTCCCTTTCTTCTTTTATAGGAGCACTTATTTTGGTAATTGTTTCTAGGCATTTTTAATGAAGCAGAATTATTTTCAAAAGAAAATTTCTCATAATTTCATACTTTAAATTCAGCACTATGTGTTTATATTAACTTCATTTATCTATTATCTATGTTTCTTCTGTTTACAAACAAATTCTTAGTTTTGAAGTGACATTTTGCTTATTATTCATAAAATAAACTTTAAAATAATAATACAGTCTTACCACTAGAAATATCATATGAGAATTTAAGATCTCTTCATAATGCTTTTTTTTTCTTTAGAGTGTGTTTCAGTGGAGATTTAGAGTCAAATTCCAGTGTATTAAAATCACTTTGTATGTTCCTTCTGTTCTTATACCACCAATGGATCCTTCTTCGAGTCTATTAACTTTACTTTCATATTATTCAGACTGATTATTTAACTAAAATTTATTGAAAGTATGCAAAATAATAAAGTAGTTACAAGGTAGACTTTATAAAGCAAAGTTTATTCAAATATATCTTATTTCTATCCCTTTCCTCTAGTCTAAACCATATTCTTTTTCTTCAACAAAAATTGTCTCAAATTGAATTTAATCTTTTTAAAAACATGTATGCAGGTTGTTACCTATTACCATATCATTAGTGTTTTTTTTTTTTTTTCGGCACCGGGGATTGAACTCACAACCTTGCGCTTGCCTGGCAGGTGCTTAGACCGCTGAGCTAGATCCCCAGCCCATCAGTGTTTTGATTAATGATCACTTACTATTTATAGTGCTTTCTCTCTACTCTTCTTCCCATTATAACATGTCCTGATGCTCCTTTCTTTTTTCTTTTCTTTTTTTTTAAGAGAATAGAAAAAACAAAACAAAACAAAACAAAACAGAATACAGTCAAACACAACATAGCATTTCAGAACAGAACACTGCAAGCAATACAGGTATTCAAAACATAACAACAGGAGATTCACAATGGCTACCCTCATGTCTCTTATTTTCTTCAAAATAGTTGTTCATACATTCACACACAAACTCAAACAAAAAAAATAATATAAAACCAGATAAAACAAAAGAGTGAAAATTTTACAGGCCTTCAAATCAGACAATAAGAAATCAATAATGGCTACCTTAATGTCCTTTGTTTTCTTCAAAAAAGCTGTTCAGATCTTCTCACATATTGCAATCAAATAGTAGAAAACAGACTTAAACCAATCAAATCAAAGAATAAAAGTATTATTGGACTTCAGAACATTTCCCCCATATTTATCAGGGATTTTGTATCTTATTGAGTCTTTCAGTTTCTTACACTAGGGAGACAATGTGGTGTTTACACATGTGAGTTTGGTTTATTTCACTTATGAGTATAGTCTCAAGTCACATCCATTTACCTATAAATGCCTCAGTGTGGTCCTTCTTTATAGCTGAATAATACTCCAGTGTATAAAAGTAGCACACCTTTTTATCCATTCCTCAACTGATGGGCATTTGGGTTGTTTCCAAGATTTGGCTATTACAAATTGTGCTGCTATGAACATAGGTGCACATATATCACTGTGGTATGATGATTTCACTTCTTCTGGGAATATGCCCAGAAGCGAAATAGCTGGACCAAATGGGACTTCCAATCCTAGCTTTTTGAGAAACCTCCAGATTGATTTCCACAGTGGTTGCACCAGTCTACACTCCCACTAACAGTGGAGAAGGGTTGCTTTTTCCCCACAGCCTCTCCAGCATTTGTTCTTGGTGTTTTTCTTGATCCTGGCCATTCTTTCTGGAGTGAGATGAAATCTCAGAGTTGTTTTAGTTTGCATTTCTCTAGTGACCAATGATGCTGAACATTTTTTCATGTATTTATTTGCCATTCGTGTTTCTTCAGCTGAGAAGTGTGTTTTCATCTCAGATGCCCATTTTTGGATTGGGTCTTTGAATTTCGAGGGCCTGATTTTTTTTTAATTCTTTATATGTTCAGATAGATGACATTTGTCTGAAGGGAAGTTGACTAAGATTTTTTCCCAATTTGTGGGTTTTCTTTTCACTCCATTGGGGATTTCTTTTGATGTGCAAAACTTTTTAATAAGATAAGATCCCAGTTGTTGATTCTGGGAAGTGTTTCCCGTGCAGTTTGACTTTTCATGAATTCTCCACCTACCCCTATGTCTTCAAGATTTCTACCTACTTTGTTTTCCAGCAGATTTAGTGTTTCTGTTTTAATATTTAGATCTTTGATCCATTTTGACTTTAGTTTAGTGCATGGTGATAGGCTTGGGTCTAGTTTTAGTTTTTGGCATATGGAAAACCAGTTTTTCCAGCCTGGTGCTCCTTTCTAATAGCATATATAAAGGTTCCCGAATCACCTTTGACAGATACAGAAAGTTTCATTGTATGAATGCATTACAGTTTAATAAATCAGGTTCCCAAATTTTTTTCTTTATTGCCGGATAGTGAACTCAATGCTTTTGAACTGAGCTACATTCCCAGTCGTTTTGTTTTTGTTTGTTTGTTTTAGTTTTTATTTTGAGAGGGGGTCTAAATTGTCCAGGCTGGGCTTAAACTTGTGATCCTTCTACCTTGTCATCGAAGAGTGCTAGAATCTGCCTCCACAGATCCCAATTGATAGCAATGTGGTTGTTTCCCATTGTTTATTATGACACACTGTCCAGTAAGGAATATTTAATATATGTGAAGAATCTTTCTATAAGTACATTTTGGTTCCAAATGTGCAACCATTTGCTGACTTTTTTGTAATGACTAAAATTCAAAGATGCACAAAGATAAAATTGAAGACCACTTATAATCTCATCACCTAGAAATAACCTTTTCCTTCCTAATTTTGTTCAGTTTACACATACCCTCATCATGGGACTCACAGGAAATTAAGATGCTATAGAGATTCCCCAAACCTTTTTTTTTAAAGTTTACATTGTGGTTTACATAATATCTAACTCAAAAACAAATTTTCTAGATATTAAGATAATATCTGTGTAATACTGTCTTTTTAACATAAACAGTCTCTATAATATATAGGCATATTGCAGTCCCCTGATACATATTGCTATATTACAAATACGGAAATTTATATTATTTTGTACTTAAAACAACAGTCTACATGTACCTATAGGTCCTGTTTGCAAAAATTCATTTTGTTTATAATTAACTAGATCCAAGGTAGTATTTAAAGCCATTGTTGCTGATCCTTGGAGAGAACATCAAACAGCAAAGATATAAAGATGATGCTGTTCCAGTATTTTATTTTACTCCCTTTAATAATGAACAAAGAGACTAGAATTGGAATGTTTAAATTAGCAGCACAGGTACCATGGTTCCTATTTTGTAGGTCATATTTTGTAGAGTACTGAGATCTCTAAGATGTCTTCTAAAGTACCTGCTTGGTCTAGGCTATTCTAGCCACATACTAAATAAAGGCTACTACTGCACTGTGTGACCTCTGCATGTCCTTTCTTTCCTCTCAGTCTTTTTATCCCAGGTACACTTTTTTTCCCTAAATTTTTAGTATGTGCCCTTAGATCTTTTGTAGATATGTTGCAGTCAGACATCAAAACACAGAGACTTTTTGCTGTGATAAGCTAGAAGGTAATTTCTTAGTGAAAACAAGAATAGTATGGAATTTATTCTCATTCTATTCTATGTGTTACTGAATCAACACCAAACTGTTGTGTTTGAAACATTCCCAGTGTAGTAAGTCATGCAACATGAGCTGAAAAGACTATAGGATTCCTCTGGATGATGTTTTTGCTACATCTCTTGCAGGATTTATGTCCCCAAATTGCTTTTTATGCAAATTCGAGGCTGGGTTGCTATGTCAAGCCATATATATATATGGCTGTGTCAATACATATATATATATATTGACATTCTGCAGAGTCAGAGGTGGAAGTATACAATATGGTCATTGGACAGGAGGATCCAGTCAAAAATCAAAGGCCTGGAGCTCACTGCAGAGTCCAGTGCAAGTCCATATCATAAAGTCAAAGGGTCTGTGTTGAAAGGTTGAAGAGTCTGCACTAAAAGAGCGAACAAACATCAAAAGTTGATGGAGAAGACTGGAGCTCCTCTGAAGAAGCAAAAAGGGCAGACTTTGTTCTTCCTTCCCTTTTTATTGCATCCTGGTCACAAGCCTATTTGTTGGTGTCACTCACATCTGGGGGTAGGTGTTCCCTCTTTAGTAAGTTAATTATCTGGAGACACCCAGAACTGTGCTGAAGTAATCTGTTGCACACATTTTATTCAAGTTGATGACAGAATTAGTTATCCTGCTGGCTCTAGAAATACAACTATGAATAGCATACTGTATCTGTTCCCCAGAACTTTAGCATTCAGAAGATAAGACAGGCAGGAAAATCAATAATTATACAACATCATGCTTAGCAAATGCTATAGTAAGATACCAGTAAGCACAGAACAGGAAAGCATAGCTCAATATTTTAGGAATTTTTCTCCAGAAAATGTGAAGACAAGGTAAAATCGGCCAATGGAAGAAACAGGAGAATTGATGGGAGGAGGAAATTATTTTGTAGGAAAATATAGAAAGAAAACAAAAAAGAGAAGTTGGGAAACTGTAGGTAATCTGGGTAGAGGATATGTAGAGGAGATTGGAAGTGTGTGTTGGTGTGTGTGCGAGGGTGGGTGTGGTGAGATGAGGGCACTGTGTTGTTGAGAAAGGTGAAGAACCTGGAGAGGCAAACTGAGACTAGCTTTTGAAGGGCCTTGTTAACCTCGCTAAACATTTTGAAAATAATACTGAAAACAATGAAGAACTGTTTAGGAGTTTTCTGTATAAATATCACTATCCCTAAATAGCAAGCAAATAAACCAAACAAACCAAGGCAAACTCACTGTGACTTAAAGAATGATTTTTCGTCTAGTGAGAGACTAAGAAGACTAAGAGCCCTAGGGATTTTAGCAATGACTAACGTTTATGTTTATGCTTTTTGGATGCCACTAGATGTATGCAAAACAGATGTTCGTGCTGTTTTGAAACATTTCAATCTCTTATTTAACTTTCCAAAGAGCCCATTTAGGTGTGTGATTATTACAATAATCATCCTTACTTGCATGTAAGTACACTGAAGCAAAAGCATGGTTAAGCTACTTCTGGCCTTCAGAGAAAGATGACCTGAATTCAGTCTCTTTCCACCATCCACTCATGCCTCGCTTGGGCTGGACTGCCTTCTCTGTGGAAATCATATTGCAAAGGAAGCTATAACTCTTTTCTTGAAGTTCACTAATACAAGTGCATCATTATATGAATTCAATTCAGGGACTTGATACAAAGCCTAGTGAAATATAAAATACTTTAGCAAACAACTTGAAGAGGTTATTTGCCAGACACAGAACATGTGTGGTCACACATACTAACATATCCACACTGCCCAGAATCTCTGTGGCTTAAAAATCTTGTGACCGTTATGTTATAGACAAGAAGTGTTTTTCATCATTCCCTTTCTACCAAGTCAATTATTATTGAAATTTTTAATAACACACCTCATTAAGGATAGATTTAGAAGGTAAAGAGAAAAAGAATTAGGGCTGGGGATCTAGCTCAGCGGTCTAAGCGCCTGCCCGGCAAGCGCAAGGTCATGAGTTCAATCCCTGGTGCGGCAAAAAAAAAAAAAAAAAAAAAAAAAAAAAGAGAGAGAGAAAGAATTCAGAGTGTTAGCCAGGTGGTGGTGCAATCCTGTAATCCCAGCACTCTGGAGGTTGAAGCAGGAGGATCACCATGAGTTCGAGGCTAGCCTGAACTACATAGTGAGACTTTGTCTCAGAAAACAAAACAAAACAGAAGAGTTTAGACTCCTAGGCTTATTTTGAAAAACCTGCATAAATCTTTAGACATTTGCTTAATTTTTATTTCTAGTGGATATATGCTACATGCAAAGGGATACAGACGCATTTTGGGCCTTATTTCACTTTCCTTGAAATGTCTAGATATTTTTTAAAAGGTAAAAACAAGCTATCAAGAGCAACAGAAGCATCGTCTTCTGCTAAACTATGAAAATGACTTAAAATCGCAAAGACAGTATGAAATAGTAATAATGGTGTCCATGTGTAAAATGGGCATTTTATTATGAAATAATGCATATAAAGTACCTGGCACCTGTGGGCGTTCAAACAATTTTAGATCAGATGCTTCTTTTCTTTAGAAGCACTTTATTTCAACAAGCTGAGTATACTGTTCAAATCACTGCATTAATGTTAAGTCTTTTAGTTGGAATAATTACTAAAAACTTTAGATCGCAGTGAAGATTGTAAATTTTTGTTAGGAAAACAATTGCTCCTATGCTTTGTTGCTCCAAGAAAGTGAAAAGGGTCTAATCATCAAGAAGAAATATTTCTTAGAAGCCGACAGGACTTTTATTAGCTTTGGCTAATGCTTACAAAGATTAGGTCTCAATTCTAAATTTACAAAGTTAGTGAGATTTTTGTCACTTAACCATTGTTGTAAATAAAATGTGACCCAGAAGTTTTCCAAGGGGTCACATTTCCTAGTTTCATTCTCGTTCATTAGGCTTTGTCTGGGGCTGTTTAATTGATCAAATGAAGCAGCAGCCTTCTCAGTCATATCTAGAGAAAATGGCAAGCCTGCTGCCCTTCAGCAATCATAACAGCCACATTACAGGGTAAAGAGCTGGAAGACTTACCAGCCTTGTTATCAACACAGTATGTTATTTGCATGTACATCTAATGAAATTTAAGAAGTAAGTTTTGTACAGGAATGCTCCAGCTTTTTCTTTGGTACAGAACATGGTCTATAGAAATGATACATTATGTAAATGAAGCTCACGTTCTTCCTTCCCCTTTCAACTTTTATTACATCAGATTAACAGGTTATCAGAATACTTTCTTTTCACTGAATCCAGAGTCTAAGAGAAATAGCTCCATAGCATAATAAAGTACTTAAGTACTATACTAAGCACAAAGAGTGAAAGCATACTGAAATGAGAAGCAATAAGGATTAAAATGCAGTTCAATTAATATGAAAGTTGTCTTAGCTTTTTCTAATTGTTGTTTGGAATGACTACAGTTCATCAGTTTTATCTTTTGTATTTTTCACGCCATCTACTGACTTTCCTCCACATCTTCTGAATCATAAACTCAATTTATTTCTACCCTTCCTTGCAACCTTAGTTCAGAAGAAGTATTCTTGTAACATAAATCATCTCACAGCATTATGGTAATGCAAGACTGAGATGTATAGATGAGATATATATGCAAATATCCAGAGTTAGTGATGGTATTCACGTTTGAGAAGGAGAGAGATCCTAACGCTGCACAGTTGATGTTAATACATATTCACGGAACACACTGTGGTAATTTCAGGTTTGTTCACTGCCTGAAAATCAGAAAGTAAGGATATTGGCTGAATTGTCCCTTATTCTTCAATAACACAGCAGGTGTACCAACAAGGCTCTGCCTTCCCTTTCTTGGTTGTCATTCCCGCAATCTGGTTCTATCAATTGTGAGCCACTGAAGCTCCAAGGACATGATGTCACCTGCTGAAGGCTTTCGGTCTGCTGTGACAGAATAATTGTTCCCTGGTACAAAGGAAGCATATGCCATTGATTGTGAGAAACTTGTCATTTAATGTCAGGAAGAGGAATTATAAACAATGACAGATTCACCACATGCTTTAACTTTGTCATGAAAATCCTCCCTCACAGAAACATTATAGTCTTAACATTCTTATTAATTACTTGCTTCTGATGCCATAATCCCAGTGTTGGAATTTTTTCCTTGTTACCTGTGTTTCTTCTACCTGTAAGAAAATCTCTAAAAGTAGTATCATTTACTCTTGTTCTGCAAAAGATGCTATGACATCATCATGGCTTCAGTCAAGAGTGACACATAATCAAGACTCCCAGAGCGGAGCAGGTTCAGTTGCTCTGCTTTGATGCAAATGCATTTCACAGGCAACCCTGGGGTGGGGGCTGAAGAAGGGAGAGCTGTCTACAAAAGACATCTCCAAAGATGCCTTTCAGTGAAGTTTAGTCTCAGGATTTGGTGGAATTCATACTATGAAAGCATCAGGATTTGGTAGAATTCATAGTATGAAAACATGTGCTCTAGTATTCTGCTATCCCACAAGAAACTTCAGGCAGACCTATCAGTGACATGTTGAAACCTTCGACAGATCTTCAGGGATGGGTCATGAATGGAAAGGACATTCATAAAGTCAATTGCCATCAATTTCAACATTCTATGTGACATAAAGATGCCTGAATAAAACCCCAGTGACTGGTGTATTTTCTCAGAGACCTTTATGTACAGGACATTTTCATTATTGCTTTTCCAATAAAGAAAATAGCTCTAAACACAGAAAACGGTGTTAGAGCTAAAATCCCTGGAGTTATCTTGTATCCATTTTCTTGGAGTGGGTGAGAAGTAAATGGAAACTTTTCAAAGGAGGTTTTTGATTCATCCGTTCTTCACTTAACCTGGAGGTCTCAGGGCGGTGAAAGTTGCCTTCTTTATGAGGGCAAATGAATTCCAAGTGGAATATACATGTAAATTGTCTTGCTTTGGGTGGGTTGAAAAATCTCAGAGTTGAAGGAATTACTTGAAATTAGTATCTTTCATGAAGAATGACTTTTTTCATCTGGAAAATGTTTCTCCAAGTTACTATTTCTGTCCTCAAATAACCAAATGTATAAAGTTTTATCATGTATACTTTCAAGAGATTATGGCAATATGCATTTGGTTTATCTTTCAAGGATTATTGTTGCAAGAGTAAAGTAGATTGGATGAAATATGCGAAAGTCTACTTTTGAGCGTGACTAGATTTTTATTCATTGGGGTAATAAAAATGTTAATCCTTATAGCTAGAATGTTTAGGTATAAAATCAGGGCTTAATGAAATTTCTGTAGAATTTTAAAGAGTCATGTTTTTTATGTCTGTCTATTTTGGAAGTAGAGTTTAATGTTAAAATCATCTTTCATAATTATAGCAATGGATTAATTGTCACTCTTTAGTTTAAAAGAAAAGAAACATCTGACAAGAAAAATCACTGAATACTTCTTTTCAAAAGAAGAAATAGTATGCCTTGTTTTGTTATTGGTTTTGTTTTGATTGCCTATCCTTTCAAACCCATGTAGGGCTATTCTAGACATAATTTATGTTTATAAAATCAAAGACACTTTTATTTTTTGCTTCCTTCCCATTACTTTCTACCATGGGACAGTTTCTTACTGTTTTCCTTGCCAAAGGAGGGTAGAAATGGAAAGACTGTCAAGTGCCAGTAAAGCCATTTGACAAAAGACAGGTCAAAGTTTTTCATTTTAGAAAGTATACAAAATACAGAATAGTTTGTAGTTATATGTTGGGATGCTTTCAGTCGACACATTTATTGTATTCTTAAGTTCCATTGAACATTAAGTGATTGGCCCAGGCTGTGACAAGGGTGACAATGTCAAATGTTGCTGGTCGCAGCCCTGACATGGGCTGATTGCTCCTTCCATTTACAGAGCATCATTTTCTGCAACAAAGATGACATCAAAGCCCCTACTGATTGACAGCCACGTATGCTACTTTTGTTTTTAAATCTTTAACACTTGACACTCTCAGATGGTACTTTAGACAAGAAGAAGGTACTTTAGACAAGAAGAAGGCCAATTTCCAAAACAATCTTCCTTAAGATTGAGAGATGGATGAGAGTATATTGAAAATGACCTTCACTTCATGATTATCTCTAGTTTTCATTTAAATATCAGATGGAAAGTTTTAAAGCTTGATGGTTGTGTTACTACAGAGTCATGCACCTAAGCCTATGTGAGAAAGTAGTTACCATTTCAGAAACATGACTATTTTGGGCCATTAAGGTAGGCAAGATTATAAAGAATTGCCCCAAACTAGTGAAGGCAATATGTATTCTATTTGAGGGAATAAAATAATAATAGTCCATTCCCTATGGAGTTAGGATTAGGTTTTTTGGAAAATGAGCTATTGTTTCCTAATATGTTAAAAGTTAGGAAAACTTAATATCATCTTCATTGTCATTTTATGAGTTTGAGCCTCCCAGTCAAATGCTTGGAAAAGTCCCCAGGAGTCAGGATGATTCTAAACTTAGCTACTGTCCATCAGTGGTGGGCTAAGTGGATTCATGTCAGTCACCTCCGATGGGAAGTGGAGGCTACAGGTTGACTCCTCAACTGTTTCTTGAAAGTCGATCCAAAACTATCTATCTAACTTTGGAAGTATAAAAAAGAGTAGTGACACGAAGATACCAGCCACACACCCTTAGTGAAGAATTTGCTAGTGGAGCCCCTGCTAATGGGAGGCCTATTTACAGACAACTTTCAAACCCTAAGGGAATGGTCTCAGCTCCTGAAATCCAGTTGACCCCAAATCAGTTTTTTCAGGGGCATTCAACTACTGATCAGGGAAGTTGTAATGAATGCCTCACTCTCTTTGTCCAACTCAGGACAATGAGGAGTCATTCATTCTATCTCCTACTGGAGCCAGCCAAGGTCTCACCCACATAGCAGTCCAATTTTTCCTTCTGCTCACTCCAGCTTCCTTACATTCCCTTTCACAGGTAAGAAAACCCTCTCTTTAGTACACACATTACACCCTGTGTTCTGTTTTAGGGTTGGCTTCCCAGGGAAACCAACCTGCGCCAATGAATCATCAGTCACATTTGGAATTCTTGTATTTGATTGTTTGCAATTACAGCTACCTTGTAGAACTGTGACCCTGTTTTACGCTTGATAGGCCTTGTCAGCAACACCAGTGATTTCAAAGCTAATTTTTAAAGTAGGGAGTAGTATGTGAACAAGTCTAGCAAAGGTCTCAGCCTTTATCTTTACATCTAGGATCAAGCAGCATTTCCTGATGGGATTAGAGAAAATTAAAAGTCCATATTCTGTTTTGTGAGAGGTGTATTTGCTTTACTGCAGTGAAGAAGTTTTTATAGCTTTTGAGTTATATGCATGACTGTACAAATTTTTGAATTTTAAAAACTTCTACCTTTCTGATTTAAGATTCTAAGAAATTATTGCCTTCATTATCAGTACTTCATGATCCAGCCAATTCAATTATCTACAATGGAGGGAAGTGCTGACCATTATAAACTAAAACAATGAATTATCCAGAATCATTTGTTTGTCCTCAGAGTACTTTTCTCTTATATTTGAATAAAAAAAGCCTATATAAGGCACGTTTTTAAATTAACTTAAATAAACTGCCTGTGGATAATTGTAAAAGACTATATTTACATTTGATTCTTTCTCTAAGATAACTGCAATCATACATAAGCAAAATATGAGCCATTATCTTACATAATAGTCAGTTTGCTTTTATTTTAGCAGTTTCAAAGAATAAAGTGGAGTGAACATGGGGTCAAGAGAGTAAAAGGATAATTTAGAAAGACACTTGAGAGTAATACATTTTTCCATTTTTCATACCATATTCAGAATTTCTTCATGAAGTAGAAATCAATGAAATAAGGGCTTCTGTGAAAATTAACATTAATTTTTCAAACTTGGTCATTACACATATGGACTTTTTCAAAGAAGAAGCATTTTAACCCCTTTTGATTTTTGGAGTTCACCTCTCTATTACTGGAAGTTTTATTTATTTGTCTCTTCAGACTTACGAGGAGGAGTCAGGCCTTATGAACTTACATACACCTTTTTTTCCTTTGAAGGCAGATATTCATTAATAATACTAAATTTAAATATTTCCTTTCCTATGTCAGTAACAGATAACAGTTTCTCAGTGATAATAAGAGGTAAACTTTATTGCATGTACTTTCCATAGGGATAACACTAGCACTCTACATGTTTCCTCTTTGTTTTACCAGAACACTTGTAAGGAAACTCACTGTGAACCTGTGAGGAGCTAAAGGTTAGGAAGTTTGAATGAGTCACTAAAGCTCACACAGCTAAGAGCAGCAAACATAGCATTCAGAGTTCAACAGCTTGAATCTGCACGGGTGCTCTTTGCAGTAACCTGAGCAGCAGCGGGTAACAGCTCTGTGTCCTCAAAAGGAATAAACTCAGCTTCAAGTGAAAACACAGCGTGCTAGTGCAGGGATGGAAACCATAATCCATCTCATTTCAGTGAATCCTCTTCACCTAGTTCAACTGTCAAGCCATTCATGTCACTACAAAATAAATAAACAAATAAAGAAATCAGTAACAAAATAAAATAAGACAAAAAAAAAAACCTCTTGAGATTGAGTTTAAGGAAGTATTGTTCTCTTTGGACATTTTTAATTACTTGACACTGACTTAAGGTTGTGTATTATGAAAATGCTTCTCGCTTTTCTAGGTTTTTCACTATGAGTGAGGCTTTATAACCTATGCCAAGAGACATTAGTTTTTTTCATCAGAAAATCTTTGAGTACCTACTATGTGTTATGTAGTGTGCAAGGCATTAAATATTACAGAGTAATGAAAACAGACATTGTGTCCACTTCATGTTGCTTATTTTCTTGGAGGAAGTGAAGCAAACTGTCCATATTCCAGAAGACAATTTGTTATAATTTGGTCAAATAAATTCATTCATGAGCTATTTGCTTTCTTAAAAGAGTAAAAATACTCTTAAATAAGAGGAAATTGCTTCTCCTAAGGAAATTTTTTCACATCCTACCATGAAAGCAATGGAATGTTATTTAAAAAATTAATGAGTTAATATTAAGTAGTTTCTGAAAAACAAAATTTGAGGAGTGTATTTGTTAAATAACGTAACCCTAAAACTTTTCAGTGTTATGTATAGCAGTATTATATGTATGCTACACAGTTAAATTTTTAAAGTGTTCTAAATATTCAAATAATTCTTTTCTCTTGTACTGTTAATCTTTTTTCCCAAAATTGTTATATGTCAGTATGTGAAACCCACTTGATATAGCTAAGACACACAAAGACCAATATGCTGTGAGCCTTAAACTTTACCATAACTGTTCCCAAATATTGGGTCATCATGCTAATCATATTAGCTCAGCTAGCAGCCAGTCCAGAAACAACTAACTCTTGGTATAACCCTACCCAAACCTCAGTGTCATCTGTCCTATTTACTGGATCTGATTTATATTTATGAACCCACCTGTAGAAATTCGATAGGTAATTTTGATCCATTATTAAATGTATCCCTTAGACCATTCCTTGAATAATTTTCTGTACATTCCCTGGCTCTTTGAACTGTTCTGGATATTCTCAGGAAGGCAGTTTTGATGCTTTGGGCCCACAGATTCAGCCTGAGTGTGAATAACTAAGTTGTGTTCTTGGCCTTTAAAGAATTTGGAACAAGGCCTAAGAGTTGCTTGATGAATGCAGTCATGGGCTACAGAGCTTGAATGGACCTCAGAGGCCACCTAATCCAACCATTTCAAACAGATACAGGATCTCCAAAGCCAAAAGGGGTCAAATGACTAACTTAGGATCCCATAATGAGATTGCAGCAAAAGCTAGGCCAGAATCCAGCATTTTCCTCCAAGGGTCACTGTCTTCCCAGGGCTTCACATACACCCTCTAATCTTTGGCATGGCCCTTTCTTGACTTAGTAATAGGACGAATGGCTCTAAACTTTGGACAGGGTCATAATAATGATTAGTTATTGTCTTTTGTGACTGAGGAAACATCTGGCTCAATGCTAGTAACTGAAGAAAAAGAATGGTAAAGCAAGCCAACTACATTATTTACCGATGTGAAAGTGAATACTAGAATAATTATTAAAGGAATTGAAAATTCAGTAGATGACAACTGCTAACATAACTTTTGGTTGCGTGTTATTTTTGTTTTGTTTTGAGATGGGTTTTTGTTTTGTTTTGAGATGGGTTCTTAATAAATCACTCAGTTGTCCAGTCTGGGTTCAAACTTGTGATCCTCCTATCTCAACTTCCCAGAGTGAGATCACACTATACCCAGTGATTATAAATATTAATATTACCAAAATTAAAACCTCACAGAGTAAGTGTATGAGTAAGTTTAAGTCAAGTATAAGGGGTGGCCTCTCTGGGAAGATGTCACTTTACAAAGATCTCCTCCAAGACCTGAGGGCTACAGCCACGTTTTACTAGAGAAAACATTCTAAACAGAGGGAACATCAAGGACAGAATGCCAGTGGCAGGAACTTTCCTGAGATGTTTAGGGAATATCTAGACTGAGTGGTGGGAGAAGATGAAGACGGGGAAAGGAAGATGACACCAGGTCAAAGCAAAACAGGGTAGGATTGAGTCTTACAGACCATTTTATAGACAACTGCTTTCGTTCTCAGATGAGGAATCAATGTAGGTGCTGAATAGAACAGTGATGTGGTCGAATTTTTAATTTCAAAGAATGAGTCAGTCTGCTACATTCAGATTGGATAAGAGGTAGGCAAAGATGGAAGCAAGATCAGTTAGGAGGCTACAATGATGATCTACAATAGAGGTTATGTGAACTACACTGGTGGGAAGCAGTGAAAATATCAAATGGCTACAGATTAAGAGAGTAAAGATAAAATATAAAACAAGGAGAGTTGAGGATGATTTCAAATTATATGGCCTAATCAACTTAACAGTTGAAGTTACCATTTGTAATATGGAAAGAACTAGAAAGACTGAATTGGGAGTGAGATGGGGTTCATGTCTGTGAGTTGTCCAAATGGAAATGTGAAGTAAACAGTTCCAAGTATGAATCTGGAGACTGGGAGTGGGAAGGAGATTTGACTGACAAATGGAACTCAACACTTGATTCTTGATAGCATAACCTCATAGGGATCACATGAAGGGGCAGCAAGGTTAGATGTATATGAAGGTGAATATTCAGCTGTTTCCCAGAAACAACAACAACAGCAACAAAAAACAGGCATAGTAATTGTCTTGGCTACTTTTCTATCATTGCTGAGACAAAATACCTGATGCCCAAAACTAAGGAAGCAAAGGTTTATTTAGCTCACAGTTTGTGGAGGTTTCAGTCCATAATCAGCTGGTTCCAAGGCAGGGTGGAATGGCATAGGAGCAACACTTCAAGGTACAGAATACAGCAAAAGCAACAAGAGCCAAAAGGGAAGAACAAGCCTCTTTTCCTCTCTTATATTGTAAGCAGGTCACCCCATGTGCCTTTGTTCTGGGCAGGTGTAGCACTATCACCATCTCCCTGCCCTCCTCTTGCACAGGCTCAGAATGTTTACAAAGTATGGAACCTGACCCTGTAATGAGTGGCTCAGTTAAACTTCTAAACTTCTCAAGTTGACACAATATATTGACCATTACAGTAAAGTTATTTTATTTTTTCCCATTCAACATAGAAGGAAGGAATTAGGTTTCAGAAAATAGATTAAATAGTAATAGCTCCAAAGCTATAGTTAAAGCTCAAGTAATAGCACTGAAGAAATAGGGGAAGCATTAAATGTGGTTTTTTTTGTTTATTCTTTTTTCTTTTTTTAAATCTTGGCCCATGAAAAATATGAAAACAATTACAGGCTTTGAGTCAAGTCTCTTTCTTTGGCCTATGTCTGATTATTTGAGTAGTGAGCTGCGCAGATTTCATGTTACAAAGCACAAGTGGATCTGGTAGTCTCAGCACCCATAGATAATTGTTTTAATTTCATGGAAAAAATAAGAGCAAATGTGTACCCCACCCTGACGAATTAGTGGTTTTATTTGAAATTCTGACTTTAACAATATTTTCCAGCAGGTGATTTCCTGTCCTTTGCAAATTATAAAATAATATCTCTCAGTCAAACGAGATTTATTTCTTTAATGAACATATTTGAAATCCAAAGTCGGATGGTGCCTACACATGCCAAGCACTACCTCAGCCTTTCATTAATGTGCTCGCCTAATTTACTTACTAGCTCTATAATACTGGTTTAGTGTGTTTCATTTTTGGCTTAGAAAAACAAGACACAGAGTGGCTAAAGAACTGGTTAAGCTAGTAAAATTAGTTTTTGTTTGTTTTTGTTGTAGTGAGGATTTGAGCCAGGTCTTCCCACTGAGATATATCTCCAACCATTTTTAAACTTACTTTTCTCATTGTCACTAAGTTGGCCAGACTGGGCTCAAACTTGTGATTCTCCTGTCTCAGCCTCCCACAGTGTTGGATTTATAGACCTGTGCCACCTTGCCTGGCTATAAATGAGTTTTTGTAACTCAAGTTCTATCTTATTTTCTCTATATTATACATTTTTTTTACAACTCTACTTTTCCATACTTTTCCAAAATTTCTGTTTATGATAACCCAAGCAGTTCTTACTGAAGTTTTAAATTCACCTGCTGCTTCTTTTCTGGAATCGGTGTTTTGTGTCTTTCAGCCCTATGACTAAGCATGCACTGACTGTGAATCTCGGGAAAAGCTTCTTCCCTAAGGTAACGCCCCATTATGGTCAGTGTACCACTGCTTTAGCCCTCATTCCCCAGAATGGGTGTTTATATCATTAGCTTCAATTCGTGGACTAAGAAGTAGAAAACTAATTTTAAGGTCAGATATAAAATCATGGGCTCAGTCCTCTAGAGACAAATCACTTATTTGGGAGTCTACTCCCTTCTGAGGCATTGTAAGTGTTCCCTGAAGGGATTGTCCCATTCAGTGCATTAATGCCTCATCATATTTGTAGACATTTCTTCTCAGTGTTTGTTCTCATGGCCTGCACACATCTCAAACTGGTCTGATTACCCTTTGATGCTGTCTCCTCTTTTGTTCTGTTTTATTATTATTAGGAAGTTTAAAAATGAATATCTTAAAATATGATATTTGAGTTCCAACAACTCAAAGAATTGAAAACATGATTGGCCCCTGAATTCAGCAACTAGTTGGGAAAATTTTTTTAAATGCACACTGCTATAGTAGGTTTGTGAAGAAAATAGAACTCTTGCATACTGTAAGCAGAGGAGTAAATTGGTAAACTGTGATACAATACCTAAAACACAGTAAATCTATATTTTCTTTAATAATTCTACTGCTTAGCATGCATCTCCTAGATATGATCATACAGCTACCAGAATTAAGATTTTGGCCAATGATGAAAGGCCAACATATTTGCTTATTATAATACTGTTGAAAAGCAAAGGACTTTTATGTGTCTTTAAAATAATAAACACATGAAAAAATGAAATTAAATTCTGAATTTAGTTTAAATTAATTATTTTTGTAATTCTGCAAGTGTTCCCCTTTCTAGATACAAGAAAATTTTAAGTCATAGATAAATAAGAAAGAAGAAAAAAGAAATTGGTTCTGATGCCACCACCTATATATAATAATATTTAACATTATAAAAAATTGAAATAGCTCCTTTTGTTTTTTGTGAAAATATACATGTGCCAGTGTAGTTTATTTGTCCTTCTTTCCCCATATATCTTCTTATCTTTGCCATTTTACACTAAAGTTTTATTTTAGAATTATTTTTATAACCACAAGATTCTTCATTATACAGAAGTACAGTAAATTAATCTGTCATCTTTTATAGGATGGTTAGCTTTTTTATTTTGCCTCAAGTATTCAGTAGCAGGCCAAAAGTAGCTACTTCTTCCCTTTTTGTTAATTAATTGTGTAAGTAAGTAATTTTTCTGCTGCATATATCCTGGGTCTGTGCATTAAATTTGTTTCTGTCTTTGTAAATTATCTTTCCAGTTGTTATAGTGAGTCAAGAAATTATAATTATTACTTATGATACAGACACACATATATATCACACATATATAATATACTTTTTTCTTTTTATGTTAGCTATAGTATTTGCTTTTAAATAAATACCTTTTGGAGTGGCATGAGTTGCATCATTGGTGGCACTCTGGGATAGCTTAGGGTTACGTTCTGGAGTAACTGGTCTTGGTTTGAATTTTGACTTGTAGCTATGTGATTTAGGTAGATCATTTGTCTTCCTGGAATTGCAGTACCTCTTTGGTAGAATAGTGATGCCATAAACACCTAAACTGAAAGCTAGATGTAAGTATTAGAGGTAATATAAAGTACCACGCTCAGTGCATAGTGCATGCTTGATATAAGGTAGTCATTATTATTGTATTACTTCTTGCTCATTCACACTGTTCTTAACACTACTGGGGTTTTGTGTAGTTTGTACAGTAGTTGCCACAAACTTTCTCTTCATGTCTAGTCATCTATAAGTGGTATTAAGCTTATGCATTCATTTCTATAACAAGTGCATTTTCTTTTCTCTCCTTTTCCCTACGAATTGCTAAAATATGAACTATAAATTACCAGCATTAAAATGAAAATTATGAAAAAAACAGCATCCAGTTTTCCTTTCATATCTATACGGGTTGGTATCTTAAATCAGAACTAATAAATTACTAATTTTTCAAAATATATTAACATTTCTTTAAAAGCACAATTCTTCATTGCATACATAATGGGAATGTCTATTCATTATGGTTATGCAGAAATACAGAGTTTGAACTCACAATTTTCAGCAAGCACTCTACCCTTGAGCACTGATTTCAGAAGTCATAAAATTTAGACTCAATGATTCTAGTATATCAAAATGGGTGAGAGGAAAAGCTGAAAAATGATTTAACTATGCGGCAAACTGACAGCAGCCTGTTTAAATCTCTTTGTTATGCCCTGTGGCTTTCCTGGATCTTTAACTTTGAATTTTGCTTCAGGCATTTTATGTTACTCAGGAAAAAATAAATTCGTAAAGATCATCAAGGGCCAACCTTTGTGAAGGAGGCTGTTTTCATGAACAGTCAAATTCTCATGGGAAATAGAAGCCACAGAAGGACCATCATGAATGACAATTGTGATTATAGAATTTTCTATGCGTTGACATTTGCTTCTCCATCTTTGTTAGGGAGATTAGAAGTTTTTCATTTCTCCTTCCTTTTTAGATTCTAAGTATGTGCAACAATAGTAATAATGGAAAAATAACGCAAAGAAAATTCTCAAGTCAATCTATCTCCAGGGACAAATTTTATTTTTATATGTAAACCTTTCCCTATGTCTGCATACACACATGTTCATTCAAGTCTACATAGCAGTATATATTTCATAAATGCATTAAACATAACATTAATTAGTTCTCTTTTTTCTTTTTCAAAGCAGACTCTATGACAAAGAGTTGAGTGCATTTCACTTGTTTGGAGGTCATTCTGGAAAATAGAAATAAAGGCATGGGATAAATAAGATAGGAATGGTACAAAACCCCCAGACAGACGCTTTATTAAGTAGGTTCTAGCTGGGTGCAATTGGATTAAGTCCTACTTGGGGGCTGAGTGGGACACAGTCCTCAGATAGAGCATGAAACATTAAAAAAAAAAGAGTCACTGAACTTTTTCTAGAACAACACTGTCCAAACTCATGTTCATGTGAATTATCTGCTGATCTTTTAGAAATACAGATCTAATTTAGTAGGTGGGGGGTAAGGCTTGGGAGTCTCCATTTGTAACAATTTCCAAAGTGTCACTTATCCACAGAATAATAGGATTGGAGTTAAACAGTCTGCAAAGAGATAACCTAAAGGTAATTTATATATCTTCAAAGTATTCCTTAAAAGAGTCTGGAAAGTTTTCAGGTAGATACACTGAAGTAGGAAATTTTTCAATTATAAACTTTGGGACTTTGAGCAATCTGTTATTAGGGGGAAAACTGTAGATATGGTTGTTCAGATGCTATTTTGAATTTTATCATTCAATGTATACATTCATTTGCAGGGTGTGATCAAACATATGATACCTACTTAAATTTAAAAAGATTATTATTGTCACAATAAAAGTCACATTGTCATTAATCTCTCTTGAAATACTGCTCATTGCTTTCAACACACTTGTCTCATTGTACTTGCTGCTTTCTGACGCATTTCTGGAAGTCCTCTTTCATGAGTGCTTTTGCAAGATTGGATTTAAAATATGGTGAATGTTGCTGCCATCTGCTCCCAAGTAGAAATGAGCCTGAAAAGCAAATGTGTTGACATTTTTGTCAAGGCAACAGTGCAACTAAAGACATTCATGAGAGAGGACTTACAAAACTGCTTCAGAGTTTGGCAAGAACAATAGAATAAGTATGTTCAAAGTGAAGGGGAGTATTTTGAGGGAGATTAATGATAACGTGTCTTTTACTGAAATAATTTTTTCTGTGTTTGTTTTTCTGAGACAGAGTCTTGCTTTTTATGCAGGCTGACACTGAACTTACTATGTAGCCCAGGCTGGACTCGAATTCATGGCAACCATCCTCAGTCTCCCAAGTGCTGGGTTTACAGATATATGTCACCACGCCTGGCTGAAATAAATTAGAATAAATAAAACATTGACTGTATTTTTTATTGCACCTTCTAGAGAAATTAGACTTCTTGTGCTCAGTGCTGTAAATGTGTTAGGCCAAATAAACTGTGTCTTACTGATTTTTCTCTCATTGCTGAGACACAATACTAGATATGCACAGTTAAAAAGGTAAAGGTTTATTTAACTCACAGTTTGTAGAGGTTTCGGTCCATAATTGGCTGCCTTCAAGACAGAGTGGCAAAGATAACAGGCATTGCAGAGGAGGAACAGTTCATGGAAGGCAGAAGGTAACAAAGCAAGCAATGAATGAGATAAGCGTCCTTCTGATCTTTATATTGTTTCCAAGCTACCAGGAGGAGGATGGTGAAAAAGATCAGTGGACTGATTTAGTAATCACCCACCATTAATCCTAGCACCCTTAATCCTAGCATTGCACACACTCTGGATTCAGTCACCTCTGAAAAGCCCACCTAGGACCACGTGAGGCTTTGGGGGTACATCTGGACACAAACCAAAACAACCTGTACGGCCAAATTTGAGGTATTTCAGGGTTCCTAAGTGTTTGCACTGACATATCATCACTGTTCTTTTAATTGAAACCAGATGAGTCAGGCCACAAATCTAGACATCTAATGAATATATCGAACTTAAAATATATATCCAAAAGGGAGTTATGGATTTCTCCCACGAACCTGGCCCTCCATGACTTTTATGACAGTGAGAGGTATGATGTGGTGAAAATGCAGTTGTCAACACCCTGAGATCACATGTAAACTTTCCTTTCTCAGATCCCTTACGAGCTATCCATTAAAAAGATTTTACCTGCAAAATAGATTTTCTTAATCGACTTTTTGTTAACAACCAGCTCCATTGCTACATTTATGACTCTCAGGGTATTCTGCGACAGCTTCCTGGATAAGGGAGCCCTTCTAGGTTTCTAAGCCCTCTATTTTCATTCTTTTACACACAAATTTATTTCTAAAACAAATCAGATCATGTTTCTCACTTAAATTCCTCAGTGCTTTCCTATTGCACTTAAAAATATAATCCCAAGTTACAGGATCTGAAATTCATCAGTCCTTTTTGTAAATAATATATTTGGCCATTGTAAAACTTAATCTGGCAATTTTCAGTTTCACAAGGAAATAGAAATGGAAAGAAAAAAACTGTAATTTCTGTTGTCACTATTCTTCCTATCTAGTGACATCTGATTTTCACTGTGCTAGAATAGGTACAGTTTTCACACCTTTAAGTTTTGATTTAGTGATTGCTTTAATGTAAGTTACTTAAATTTAAGCAGGTAGCTATTCCCTCAAGTCCTAAATTTTATGCCTTCTTGTATTTACTTGAAACTACAATAAGAACAAGAACCCAGTGAATCATAGCAGTCAATGAAGACTAGGCGAAGAGAAGATACTAGCATGTATAAAGCATCCAATTAATCCTTGAAGTAATCCAGTGATAGTGGTATTGTTAAAATCACTAATCTATAATTACAGTGTGTATGCATTTTTATATTGATTTGTAGCCTGGAATTTTTCAGAAATAAGTTAAAAAACTGAAAAAATAAAATAAATTTTTAGCCTTAATAGCCCAAATTAAAAAAAGCAAAAGTATCTCTCATAAATACTTCATATTATGTAAGAAATGTAGTCTTTCCCTTTGTGGTTTGAACTCAAAGTGTACTCCCTTAATAGAGAAGGAACACATCTGCTTCCTATAATACTATGTGATTATCATACACCACACTTTGGATAGGATCTAGATGGTTGGTTGGTTGGTATACTATTGGATCATTGTCTCTACTACACATTTTTAAGGTATCTACCCATCTATCATTAAATACCTATGTAGAGAATTAGTAAGCACTTCTTGACTTAAAAGCATACTGATGGATCATGGAAATCCCTGGCAGTTTTTCACTATATTGGAATCCTTCTTACTAGAATTTGTGGAAATAATTTTTAAGGATTCATGAGCTACCTTTAACAATGTGTATATTTGGTAATTTTTCAGAAATTAGTTAGTGTACTTAGGATAATCAGGAGGTGTTGGTGTCTGTTTATCTTTTTCTATAATCAATGCCAAGGATATCGACTCTCATGATCTGCATCTACTGAGGAAGGAAAGAGGACAGAGGCAGACCTAATGTGTAAATGCTACATTACGCAAAAAAAGGCTGTTACCTTGACAAGGTTTGCTCGAAAGAAGTGTTCACAGAAAGAAGTGGTGGAAGAATCAGAATGTCGTATGATACAAGGAAATATCCTATGAATTTCTAAAACACTCAGTGTGCTCACAGTCAGCAACATATTCGTATTGGAGCTGACCACTTTAATTGTTCAAAACCATATTATCCTTATTAATGTTTTAATTGAATTGTGTTGGTTTTGTGAGTTGTTTTTATGTAACTTGAAAGCGTAACTGGCTTAATAGCTGTGTTTATACTATAAACAGACATTTATTCCTCATTATATACTAGTACATATTTACGAGCTCTTTAATAATATCTATAATTACATGTGTTATAGTTCATATGATATATTGATATCTCAAATCTGTAATTATGTGCAAAATTACATGATATATATACATATGTGCATGTTATGTATATAATATATATATGTATATATATAATTTCTTTCTTCTTAAAGGGATTCATCTCAGCCTTGGCATGAGTGGCAGTTTGTTTCACTAATAGTTCTTTGCTGGAGGGAATTTCCTGTGCATAGAGAATGCCAGTATCCTTAACTTTCCCTTAATTGCAACTGTGAAAGACTTTTTTGTTTGTTTGTTTGTTTGTTTTTTTGCGGCACCGGGGATTGAACTCACGACCTTGCGCATGCCAGGCAGGCGCTTAGACCACTGAGCCAGATCCCCGGCCCTTGTGTTTTTGAGACAGGTTCTCACTATGCCATTCAGGCTGGCCTTGAGCTCACTTTGTAGCCCAGGCTGGTCTCGAACTCACAACGATCCGCCTGTCTCAGCCTCCCGAGTGCTGGGATTACAGGTGTGAGCCACCACGCCCGGCCGCAACTGTGAAAGATTAAAATGTGTCTAAATGTTGCCCAGAGTCCTGTGGGTAATGTGTGTGTGTGTGTGTGTATATGTGTGTGTGTGTATGTGTGTAAATTGCCCTGTTCCAGAATTACTGGTCTGTACATTTGTCAAATATAACAATCACTGTCCTGTCCTATGGAGATATGAGAATGTAAACTTACAAGTGTGTTTGGCAGATATCACCATGAAAACTACTATTTTCCTCCTTGTAATTAATAAGTATCATATGGGAGGATTCTTAGAAATTATGTACATTTCCTAGTTCTCATCAGACTTACTCTTGTTAATGTTGACACCCACTGACAATTCTTCCCTAAATCAATTATTACTATCCTGGGTGGCAAGTGGTGATTTTGTAGTTCTAACTTTTCTTTCACATTTTTAGTTTTCATTGAACCTGAAATAATTTTTTTCTCCCTATTTTATTTAGCTATTCATGTATACAAAAAGATACTCATGAATTCTTTTATACTGGTTAAATTAATACTAATAGTTTGTATTTTGATGCCCAAGTGCTTTGAAGAAAGATCTAAAAAAGATAAAGAAAATGGTCATTATGAACTAGTTATTTGTTTCTCTCTCTTGGTGTAACATACAAGGGCTGATCAAAATATATGGTCAATGGTTAAATAAAAAAAATTTTACAGTAAAAGATACATTGACATTAGCCACCCTAAAAATATTCTGTTGCTTTGAATACTCTTATACCGTCATTCTTACCACTTTCTGAAGGGGTTCTCGAAGTCCTCTTCCATGACTATCTTTGTGAGATGTGATAAAAAATACAGTGAATGGTGTTGCCAAGTGCCCGCCAATGGAAAGGCAGGCTCATCAAAACATTAAAGTATGTCCTCATTCACCTTATTCATCTCATCTGGCACCATGCAACTTCTGGTTCTCCTGGTCCAAATAACTATGAAAAAGAGATGTTTTGGATCAATTTAGGGCAGAGGCAGCCACAATAGTGCAATTAAAGACATGAAAGAGGACTTCCAGAATTGCTTCAGGAAGTGAGAAGAACAATGGGATAACTGTTTTGAAAGTATTTTGACAGGGATTAGTAACAATGTATCCTTTATTGTAATGTTTTCAAAAAAATTGAACTAGAACCATATTTTTTGATCAGACAGCTTATTGGCTAATGTTACGTTCTTAGTCAAGCATTAACTAATTCAGTAGACTCTGCTTGTTCTCAAAATCTGGGTGCCAGTTCTTCCTTATTGATTTCTAGAAGTGGAGGTGAAGGAGTAGACGTCACTCTCTCCTTGGCTTTCAGGAGCATCTTGTTGTTCCAAACTGTGCTGAGCATGCCAGTGACTCTGAAGCTAGGGAGAAAAAAAGGCTCTTAACGAATTTCAGCATTTTAATGTACTGCAGGTTCCCAACTGTATGAATTTAAGAAGCTTAGCAATTCTGTATCTTCTGAATAATAGCATTTATTTTATACTCTAAATACTCTTGGGAAAGTCTGAATAACATTGCAGCTTCTTTGGTGTAATAGCTTTGGTGGGCTAATTGACTTGAACAGTAGAATTGCTCCTTAAAAAAGCCACATAGTTTTGATTAATGAACCTAGTAATAAATCATTAATCTTTTTAGCTCATGAATGATAAGAACCGTGTTATGTTTCTCACCCTGTAAAATATTTCTAGATTCTCTTACTGATATAGTGACCACATTATAAGACTCTGGTCAATTTAATATGTCTGCCTCCATATCATTTGATACAATGTCTACTGAGTTTACACTTAAGAGGAACACAGTGAGACAAGTTCAAAATATTAATAATTATGCTTTAATGAACATGACTTAACATTTAGTTAGTAGCTGTCCTTCCACAATGTTCTAGATTTATTTGTGTAATAATATTTACAGAAATAATGAGTTGTATTTTTCCTGCATACCTGCCATTCTTCTAAATTTTTAGTATATTGTATCATTGAATAACTCTCAATCATTATATTTCTCCATTTTATAGTACAGAAAATTTGATGAGAAATTTTACTAACTAGCTAATATCATATAACTGGTTAAAATCAGGGCCATCACATTACTGTCTGCCCATATATCATGCTTGTTCAAAGTTTGCTGGAGGACTATGAACAAAATAAATTTTGTTGAAGTGGAAATATATAAATAGTTACACAGACAACCCAAATTGACATTGACATGTAGTTGTATAAGGCTTTATATATCCCAGGGGTTCTTATATTTGAAGAATTAAATGTTATGTTTATCATGTAGCCAAGACATAATTTGGATATAATTGAGGTCTCCTAATCACTATTTTGAGGAAAATAGAATATCAGGTTATGGACTTACGGAGCAGATGTCTACAATCTTTATTATGCTAATGTGGTAGTTAATGATAAATAGCAATTTCTTATTGAAATTGGGTTTTAAACTGTTCTCTGAGCCGAGACTGTGTGGCATGCAGGGATCAGATCCTAGTTCTCATGATATAGTTCAGTAGCAGGCATATACTAGAAGATGAAGGAAATATTGGAAGAATAAAGAGTCGATAAAAAATTTGTCAAAAATAAGTGGATGATCCATTTAATAAAGAACCTTAAGTAAATATATATAAATCAAGAAAATAATTTAATTTGTTTAGTGTTGTGACCGTAAGTGCCACCAATTGTTCCAGCATACTACTCTACTGAATCCCAGGCCTCCAAAACTGAGATGTGGGCAACTTTCCCCTTGATATCTCGTCACTCTTGGTGGGATCATTTAATTTGTTAATGAGTTGTGTTAAGAGTAAGACTTACATTTTTCTTACTGATGAGTTTTAAGGTTACAAACAAGTGCTAAATAAAAGCTGGTAGTGGCCTTTTAACAAAGTGGCTTACCTCATTAGAACATCTTCAACTTATTGTTGCACCTCCTCTCTTCTGTTTTCTACCAAGATCATGTTCGTATAAGAAATGAAAGCAGAGACAGGTGTAGTGGTGCACATCAGTAATCCTAGCACTCTGGGAGGTTGAGGCAGAAGGATCTTAAATTCAGGTCCAGCCTAGTCGACTTAGTGTTTTAGCCAGTCTGTCTCAAAACAAAAAACACAGTAAAATTAAAAAGACTGGAGAAATAGCTCAGGATAAAGGCCCTAGTTTAATCCCCAGTAGTGTGCATATGTGTGTGCATGCACACACACACACAGTATTCCACATTTTCTCCATGCTGTTATTAAGAATCAAGTAGAATCAGACTCCTATGAAATTGACATTTGGAAATTTATGAATAAAAGTAGATTCAAGCAAAATGGCAATAGAGCAGAATATTTTGTATAGAAAGTTGTAGTTTTTTTCACTTTCTATGTGTTGAACATATATATTTAAATTTATTCTTATATACTAGAAGTTAAAATTAGGCAACATGTTTTCCTTGGTAATTTTGGAAGCTATATTTCTCCAGCATTAAAAATAAGACTTAACCTTGAGTCCTCTTTTGTTCACTTATTTCTCCATTATGACTACAATTCATATTTGTGGGAAGGTAGACTGTATTGCTAAGTACTTTAATCTTGAACATCTGTAGTAACTTAACCAAAAATGAATGTTTACTTTGATCTTTCAGAAAAAAATTATAATCCAGCCATTAAATACACACTGTATTCATGCATCTGATTCAAATAAATTTGGATTTAATTCTAGTGGGACTTCATAACAGCTATGTGACCTTGAGCAATTGTGTAGTTTTTTTATTTATAATTTCAATTTCCTCATATGTAAAATGGAGATATTAACAAATCTACTTTAGGATTTTTTTAAGGAAACATAGTTAATCGACATTACTTTAAAGCATAGTATTTGGCATATTGTAAACTTAGAGTAAATGCTAGCTTTATGCCTCTGAGAGGTAATAATATAAACCTTTCCAATTAATTTATGTAAAAATATCAGTCTCATTTGAAAATAAATATTACTAGTGTATTTGCTACAAAATGTTTGGGATATAATTATACTCAAATATTATTTGTTGATTTATTAGAAATGAAATTTTAATTGAGTGTGTTAGCCCTAATCTTTTGGGATAAGGTATTCACCACATGAGCTCTATCACATAATTCCAGGAGTTCCCCTTTGTCCTGTGTTCTGAAGCTGTCATTTTCATAGACTGTAGTGGAAATTATTGTTCTTGAGTGGAGCTTCATGTCGCTAACATCCTTTGCATCTCAGTGACATAATTGGCTTATATTATTCTTTTTTTTTTTTTTTTTGGTGGCACCAGGGATTGAAGTCACGACCTCACACTTGCCAGGCAGGCACTTAGGCCACTGAACCAAATCCCCAGCCCTCTCTTATACTAAATATAAATCTGAACATTAGCTAGTCTAAGCTGTCATATTCTAGGCAGAAGACACAAAAGTATCCTGTATCTGTTCTATATTTGTATGTGCTATAGTGATTATTCTACATAAAATTAGTAGATTATCATAGTAAATTTATGACTAAATTCACACTATTTTTTGATAATTCCATTGTTAGAAAGAAGATCATGGTCATTATCAGCAAATCAGGTGATAGCTTCGTATCCTAGAATTCACAGCAGTAGGTAAAATGGATATCCTGGGGTCCATTTACCACTATGACATAGGCTGAGAAAGTGTGCTATTTATTTCCAATATTGAGTAATTCTCTATGGCTTTGTTTCCTTTTCTCACTTTTGACCATCAGAGTATAAAACTATACATCTTTGTGATATAGTAATATATTACAATAACACTACAGAGAGAGCTCAATATTGTGAAATGTTAATTTAGCATTTTCTCACAGGAGAAACCATCACATCAGGGCTGATAACTGGTGATACTGAACTCCAGTTCATGAGGTGCATGTGGAGGGAGAAGTCAAGGAAAGCCAGGAACTCAATCTGGCTACAGTTCCCGGACTACAGGTAACTCAAGGTCAGTCATGTAGACCCAAAGGCTCCCTTTCTATTGACCACTCATGTCAGTTGGGGGCTGCTCATTTGATTTAGAAATAAAAGCCAGTCCCAGTCTTAAAGAACAGCTCCAGTGACCTGTGATTTAGGAAGTAGGACTCTTGGTCCCTGTTTCACAATCAGTCTCCTGCAATTCCTTCTCCAGAATTAAACCCTGTAGTTGAACTGAAGGACGCAAACTCTATTGGCCAGTTTGGGCCATATATTAAGTATGAAATAATTAAATGTTTAATGGAAAGATGTATTTCTTAGGGAAATTTTTCTTACTCTTTCAGAAATAAAGTTTGTTGATATTTTGCTTAGAAAAACTGGTTGTCATCTTCCTCAAACTCCATCACAGTGTAGAATTAGTAAGAGAGAGAACACCCTCATTCTTTCAGTGGAGGGAGAAAGCTAGTGAAGGTCACTTAACAAACAAGAGATAGACAAGGTTATTAGGACCATTTGGGGGTCAAAGTTCACTTCTTGATGGTCCTTCTCTACTCTTCCCTTTGGCTTTTACCTTGATGTTTGATTGGAAGCATCAGTCTTAGATTAAGAGTGTGCATCTCACTACTTTATTACATGCAGTGGCTTTCTAGCCAGGGAATTAGAAGTCCTGGTATGAATATGAGATGAATATGTGTGTTTCCTGTTTCACAGAAGTGCAGAGATGACAACATTAACACAGCATTAGTCAGGATTCTTCAGAGGAACTGAACCAATAAGATCTCTCTCTCTCATTCTCTTTCTCTCTCTCTGTCTCTGTCTCTGTCTCTATCTCTGTCTCTTTCTCTCTCCTTTTTGCACCAGCTCAATTTATACAAGTTCCAAAATCATCAGCTGTTCAGCTGGGGGCCGGGGAACACCACCTGTGTAGTTTGAGTCCAAAAGTCAGTGAACCAAAGACCCAGGAAGAGTTGATGGTCTATTCTGGGTCTGAAGGCAGTGGGAAAAACTGAGGTCACATCTCAAGTCTGCCAGGAGCAGGAATTCTCTTAGTGTGGGGGTAGGGGGTGGGGTGTCAGCCTTTTTGTTATACTTGTCTTTGTCTTCAGCTGATTGGTGGGAGCCCAGCTCCATTACGTAGGGTGATCTGCTTTAACATTCTATTTAAATGTTAAACTCCCAACTTCAGAGAACCCCTCAGAATAATGTGTGATCAAATACTAGGCACTTGGTGACCAAGTCAAATTGACACGCAAAGTTAATTATCACACACATATGTTACTCAATATGCCTCTAAATAGCAATATTTTTAGGTAATCTTCAGAGTCTTGATCAGGATTCAAAACACCTTTTAAGACATCACTCATGCGTCGGCCAGCCATGTGACCTCTTATGGTGCCAGAACCAGTTTTGTTATTTGTACAGTTCATATATTAGCTCTTTCCCTACCCATATAATGTGACTGGATTAAAAGATCACATGATATAAAATGATGCTAGAATATTTTTGATGTTATAAATTTCTGCTCTGTATAAGGTAGTTCTTTCTGTGAACATTTCTCTCAATGTGTACTTTTATTTCTGTTCAATTAAATTGGTTTTTAACTGATAGGTAAAAATAGAAAATAGTTCATATTAATGGGATAATACGTGCTATTTTGATACGTGTAACCACTGTGTAATAATCGTATCAGATTAAACCTGTCTTTCCATTTATCATTTCTTCATGGCTAAATACTTTTTTTTGGTTTGTTTTTTGAAATGGACAGTACCTCATTGTGGCCCACAGTCATCCTGCTGTGCAAAACCACAACAGAACTACTTGTTCCTACATGTGATCATATAGTAAATATTTTAAATTTTTTTAAACATTATCACAGTAAAGGATATATTGACATTGGCCCTTCTCAAAATACCCCTGGTCACTTTGAACACAGTTATCTCATCATCTTTGCCACTTTCTGAAGTAGTTCTGGAAGTCTTTGGTAAATGTCCTTAGTTGCCCTATTATAGCCAAGTTGGTGTTTAAAATTCATTCAAAGCATTTACATTACAGAAGTTGCACAGTGCCAGATACATTGAATAAAGTAGGTGAGGACACACAGTAATGGTTACATCTCTTGAATGAAACAATAAAAAAAAAACAAAAAACGGAACTTGCATTTTGTTAATGTTTTATTTTTCTATTATTTCATTAAAAAAATGGTCCCCAAGGAGATAGCTTAAGAAACATTTCTCTAAAGTTTCTTTTTAATGCTAATTAATATTTCCCTGTTATTTAAATGTAGTTTTCTCAAATACCGAGTTATCAGATATTTACTAAGTTTTGAAATTTTGATCTGCTAACAGCCTTTTCCAGGATGGTGTTTATATAACAGCCATAATGCATATTCAAAATACACCACTCCAAACATAACTTTTGATCTAGATATGGGTCATGATTTTTTTCCTCCTCCATAAGCTTCATTTGCTTGGTCACCTTGACTTCTCCCCAAGTTCTAAGGTGGTGTTAACTACCAAGAAGCAAGTAAATGCTGATAAATCTACTGCCAGCTTCCACACATGAAAAGCCAGGAGAAAAAGGAGTCATTTCAGGAAAAATGATTATTTATATATTCTGATCTAATATTACAAATATCTGCTTTCATTAACAGTAGAGAGAATATTCTTCTTTCATGAATTTTGACAAATTTAAATAATGTATCAGTAAATGTCTATACAGATGAAAAGATGTAGCAGACCAAAACAGAGCAGTTACTCATGGTTATGTGGTCAGTTAAATATAATGTACATATGAATTGTAGTTTTATACTTTTGTAACTACCATAGACTATACAGTATTCAGTTAGAGGTTATATTTAGAGTGCTAGTGAAGGCTGGGAAGAGAAACTCCTTTATTTTTTTCTTTTGCTACCCTTAACTCTGTTACTCAAATTAATTGGTAAATAACCAGATGAGAATCAAACATGAAATTTAGAGAAATTAATTTTTACCTGTATTAATAGTTATTTGAATCACAAACTGCTATATATTACTCATTGAATTTTAAGAATAAAGTTATTAACATACATTGGAAAAAAGTTGCATCAGATTTAAAAGGGAAAGTGTTCTATTTCTTTTTTTCTTTTTTGGCAGCACCAGGGATTGAACTCACAACCTTGCACTTGCCAGGGAGGTGCTTAGGCCACTGAGCCAAATCCCCAGTCCTTGTCTTTTTAAGACAGGGTCTCACTATGCCGTTCAGGCTGACCTTGAGCTCACTTTGTAGCCCAGGCTGGTCTTGAACTCACAGCGATCCTCCTGCCTCAGTCTCCTGAGTGCTGGGATTACAGGCGTGCACCACCACGCCCGGTTAAGTGTTCTATTTCTAACCATTACTGACTAGTTGAATGGTTTCATATGAGTCTTCATCACCCTGCTAGATTCTGTTCCCTCTGTATGTTAAATGGTAAGGTTTGACAAGATGTGACCTTGGGTAGAGGAGCTACCTGTTCTTGAAAACATGGGTTAAGAAATTTTTAAAAAGTTCTTTTACATTGTAGTTATCCCAGGAAAAATTTTTCTGAAAAGTTGAAAGCATTCATTGACTCATAGTTCCAGTCAACCTTTTGAAAATGACAATTTATTTTATCTGATATGTAAATAAAACTGAAAGTGAAACATATGCCCCTATGTTATTTTAAAATTCATTCTGTACTAAACTCAAATTCTATTGTCAACTAGCATATTCAAGATTAATACTGCGTTTCAAAGGACAGAACTATTTAAGAAGTAACACTGCCCAAAGCTGTATTCTTTCTAGGCATACAAATTAAGAAAGGACCCCATCCGATGCTATATTGTCTCTGTGAATACAAATTAAGGAGTTGTCCTTGTTGTTTGAATTTGGATTCAGAAAACAGTTTACTAGGCAATCTCTCATGTCCTAAACTCTGAGTGTTTATGCTACATCATTTGGAGTAGCGGCAATGCTAAGGGAATTTGGAAATTGATTTGATTTGGAACAAACTGCTACTTAAAGAACAGGACATCTGCACAGCAGCTTGGGATTGTGAGGTAGGTTGTTTGTGGCTATTTGGCTTCATGAAGGGAAAATGATATAGAATGCTAGACAAATCCCAGTCTCCTTATGGGACCGCATGTGTTGAGACCCACTCATTGATAAGTTCTGGGTTGCTACAGGGACTCCCAAACTGGGAGTGGTGGAACATGTATTTCTTGGTAAATTTTTCATGGAGCTTGAGTAGATCCAGGCATACAGAACTCAAAAATCACATCATAAAAAGTTGTTCTTTTTTCAGTTTTGATTCTTCCTAGTTAAAGAAAAAAATCTCATTCTACTGCTAATGTGCTTCTAACACCTCTTTTTAATTAAGAATCGCCTTTGTAACTAAGAGTTGGGAATGACAAAGCCTTCTGCAAACAAACAGTATTGACCTATAATTTAATAACATCAATTTGTTCACTGTTCTTATACATAGGAACCTTCTATTTATTTTTTTTATTATTTTTTTCTTTTTTTGCGGCACCAGGGATTGAACTCACGACCTTGTGCTTGCCAGGCAGGTGCTTAGGCCGCTGAGCTAGATCCCTGGCCCTGGTGTTTTTGAGACAGGGTCTCACTATGCCGTTCAGGCTGGCCTTGAGCTCACTTTGTAGCCCAGGCTGGTCTCAAACTCACAATGATCCTCCTGTCTCAGCCTCCCGAGTGCTGGGATTACAGGCGTGAGCCACCACGCCTGGCTGGAATCTTCTATTTATGGTGGCACTATCCTTTTAGCTATGGCAGCAACATAAAATATGTTTTTAAATGAGTTTATTCCAGCCCTGAAGGTATGTTATTTAGAGGAAAACTTTTCAATAAATAGTACATAGCAGACAAAAATTTCTAAGATCTGATATGCAAATGTTTGAAGCTTGGGAAACAGTAGGCAGGTAAAACATACACTGAGCTGGAAGATAGCAAACTTGGTCACAAAATCTAATTCTAACTCTCTCACTAATTATTAGATTGTAATTGGGTAAGATGTTGAAAATTTCACCTCCTCATATCCAATAAATATAGTGATATTTGCCAAACTACCTTTGGATTGATGAGGTGAAGATTAAAATAAGTGATGGAAAGTGAAATACTATAAAAGTGGAAAGTTTTATGCTCATAGTCTGCATTATTATATTCAGTATCCAAAACATCACTTTTTAACTTTCTTTTTCTCCAGTCAGTCAAAGAACAACAAAAAACTCATAACCATTAAGAAAAGGACAATATTATGTCTGTCTCCTTTCTCGGATCATGATTTTTATTGGTGGTGGTGGATGAGTGTGTAGATAAAGATAATGACTTCAATTGTACATTTTCTATATATGCAATAGTCCTAAACTTAAAACTGTATTTGGCTTTTTCAAATAGATTATATGTTGATTTTTGATATTATCTATGGGGACAAAAAATAAACCCTTTAAACTATAATCTGATGATGTATCATATTTATCTCAAATCTTAATAAAAGTATTATGACCTCTCTGAATATTTAGAGCTGTTAAAAAATAATAGAATTAGTTTTGTACCAAAATTTCTTCTTGACATAAAATAATATTAGAATGTTATTTACTGTAAATTTTTATTCTTTGTATAACTACACATTTTCTAATGATATGATATCATTTCATTGTAGTGAATTTTTAGAATTTCTTTTTGAAATTTAATATTTTATTTATCCTTGAAGTTTAGGCTATTATTTTGGCTAAAATATATTGGCAAAGTTGAAGGCCTTGTATATTTTGATATTAGTGATTATCATGGCATGGCTATTTTATTCTGGCAATATAACTTTCAATTTATTATTTCATCTATGAACTATAGGATATTAACACAAAGCTTATTTGATATTAAACAAAGCTTATTTGAGAATTAGTGCTGCTGAATTAGAAATGACAGACATCATGTTCTCATTTGCATGGAAATATTTATGCTTGGTCTAGGACAAAAATTCTCAAATTTAAGCAGTTATTAAGAT